>JAQFVV010012814.1:472077-628924 GCA_028023455.1 Epiperipatus broadwayi | reverse complement strand
GGTTTAACATCTCTAAATAACTTGTTGTTTGACTGTTTGTCTATTAAATTCTCAGTGGACCGTTTGCTTGTGATTGGAAAAGCATACCAGTATAGTCTCATATTATGAGCATTCCAAAAAATATCATTACAGACAATACTGATGTAAAGAGTTAATTGCCATCAATATTAATATTCACCTGATCATGTTCTCACAACCTTTTTAAAATTTGAATCATAATTAACACACTCACACTTATGTATTATAATGGAGAGAAATATATGTTGTGGTATATATTGTTCATCTTATCTGCAGATTTAATGATTAGTAAGCTTATCATCCTAATACTTTTCCAAAATTATAGATTTGTCTTCTCCATAGTAATCATTTAATAGTTCGTTATGCCACTCTTTAGGTTTTCATCAGTCATCTTGGTATTAATCTCTAATATGGAGTCTTTAAATTCTTTATATATGCTTCACTTCAACAAACAGTGGCAGCCTTTGAGCAACAGAAACAAAACTTCTATCAGGACAGGCAAAAAGGCTGGTTTTTACATCGTCATTTTCAGATTACTAATTATGAGGCATCGCATAGAAACATTTCATTGTTGGGAAATTACATTTTAGGAGCATGAATAGTACATTTCTCTGTGTATTTTGCGCTTACTGTTAAAACCTCTTGTTATAAAGATATTTTCTATCATGATTAGAATAAAATTAATACAAAAATGCTTTCTAGCTATATGACGTATTAATATGATGGGTAGGTATTACAAAGCTATAGTGACTTGTTATCCTTATATTAATTTATTTTTTCTGATCCTGATTTTTGCTGTATTATTCTTTCATGCAGTTTTTAAGTCTATGAATATGAAAGAAGAAATGCTTGAGTCAATGTATCACTGAACCTATGAATGAATGATCTTAATTCCTTATGAATAATCTTCTATTTTCTTAAAGTCGATTTATTAACAGCATAATTGATTACTCTTTTAATTATAAAACCTTAATTAAGTAGTCAAGTGTTGGTGGCCTAGCAGTTAGCGTAGCTGCCTTCCAAACTGCTGGCCCATGTTCGCTCCCCGCATTTGACATATGAAAAAATAAACCTTAATTAAGTACACTTAATTATTCATATATATATATATTAACTGGCAGGCATTTTTTTACCTTTTTATTTAATTTTACATACAATTAATTTTTCAAGTCTGCTCTATCTAAAAATGTAAAGTTTTTAAATATAACATATCTATAGGTTAAAAAATTGAAAAAGTAAATCTACTCAGGATCACCTAGGATCTTAAACAAAATAACTGTATATATTAAGTCACATATACTTTTGTATCAAACAAAACTTATAGTTATTAATTTATAAAAATTTTATCTTTACAAACATTTTATTTATTTTGACCTCAATATATTTGATTCAAATACTTATTAATTATATAACAATGTGTAATTTGTCATCAGAAGGTTAACTTATGGTTTGATTTTGAAATTCTTAATTATTTTATTTAGGAATTTATTTATTAACTATTTAACATAAAAATTTTAATTATAGAGCTCTTTGTGACTTTGAATGAATCCATCATTTGATGACCTTCTTTTGCCACATTATATAAGCAATAAGTGATATATATATATAAGATTATGAGATGAGAGACTTGATTATTAAATACTGATCTAAAGTTATCATTCTGATGTAAATAAAAAATAAATCTTCAAAATACTAGTTTAAAATGTGATATGATGTGATGTACTGTAGCTTCTCCTTAAACGAAGTCAAGAATCTCTCAGCAATTATGCCCAGAGAAACCTGTTAGCCACTTTGTTTTTCATTCCCCAGTCTAAGTTTTCCAATATTCTGCTCTATCCCATTTCCACAACATAATCTTTGTCAGCTCTATGGCATTTATATCTAAATCCCCCTTATCTTTTCCCAAACCCAGCATAAAAACCAATAATCCACTTTCTGCATAATCACTTTTTTCATATTTATTTTTCCATAACTTCATTATATGTACCCTTCTGTTTTCAAGCATTTACATTCAATTAACAGATGCCTAATATTTTCTATTCCTTCCTTACATAATTTACAGACTAAATCACCCATATTTTTCCATTTACAGTTTTTCACTCTAGTGCCATCTAGTGTAAACTTGAGTAATCAGTGATTATAAAACCTGTATCTTTAATGTTTAAATTTTCAATAGTTTCTCTTCCTCTTTCCTTCTTTATTTTTGCTTTTCTAATATATAACATATAATAAACACATTCCACTCTTTTTACACTTTAAAGCAAAATATTTATTTACAGTTTCGACTTCCTAGCAGTCTTCATCATATCTTATTATCTACTAAACTCACTTTTCCACAAAAGTGAAGAGTTTTAGTAGATAATAAGATCTGACGAAGACTGCTAGGAACAGTCAAAACTGTAAATAAATATTTTGCTTTAAAGTGTAAAAAAAGTGGAATGTTGTTATTATATGATAATATTTAAATCCTGATCCTCAGATTAGGCTCTGGCTTTTATATTAATATGGTGAAAGTTTTATTTAATATAAAAAATTATTGCAGAGTAGATTTAGATTTTGAATATGCTGTAAAAGTATTTAAGAATATATGTTTGTCATATTTACACTTGGAAAGGCCTACGCATAAAAGTGAAACCATAGACATATGCTAAGGTTTTAAATACTCAGGCTAGTACTGTTAATGTTAATTGTATTTTTATTGTATATATCATATATTATATATGTGTATAGTGTAAGAGGACTATTTTGTTATTTTACCTTAATTGATGATCTTAAATCTTATTTTTGCAATAGAATGCACTAAACCCACCTTTTTTAAAATTCTAGTTGCAAGTACTATTTCTTATTACAATATATATATATATAATATATTCACATTCTTGTTGTCAATAAATTTTACAGATGATAGTCTTTTTTTTTTTTCATTATTATTTACATACAACATTAGCTTAAGAAATTTTTTTGGGTATGAATAAAAAGTTTTTGTGCATATTCACTTGGTAATTTATCAGTAAGATAATAAAAACATTAACTGTTAAATGGCTAGTGTATAAAACAGTGCCCTATTTTGAGGAAGGTTAATAGGCAGAACCTTAAGGGATTCTTTTGGCACTAGCATCAAGTAGATTGATTACTCAATCTTGCACTGGTGGCTTAGAGTTAGAATGATATAAAATGGATTATAGCTATCAGATTTAATTAATGATTATTCTAAGGAGTGTTCACTTTGGGTGACTACAATTATACTTTCTTTTTTAAAAAAAGATTGCAGTATGATTAAATAGTTAACCTTCATGATTAATTTCAGCTTTCCCCCTCAAATGTGGACAAAAATCAAGTGAAGTAAATGCATTTTCTCATATTTATTTATATTATTATGGATTATAATGACAATTGTTTTTATTTTTTTTGTCTATGATGTTACTTGCTTCAAAATCATGATAATGTTTTAAGCATATTAAAATATCATGATACATGCAGAAATGCAATCACATTATCATGCACATTACTTTTGTACATGTATATATAAATAATAATTCGAAATTGGCAAGTAGTAGCCTGTGAGGGATTATTAGAGATCTTTGCCTTACAATAGCCCAGTTAAAGGCTGTTTATCTTTTACTATAATTTACATGTGTAAATATGTGTTAAAATGATTTTTCACAGGCAGTATACCTAAATGACATATTATTCAGATTCATCTGATATCATATTGATTTTTCAGCTGGATCGTACCTATTGTCAACTGGATAATGAACGATATTATAAAACAACTGTTATAAAGATGCTACAAGTACCAACACATATAACAAAATTAAAGATTCAATCAATTGAAAATTAGAACAGAAATATTTAAATTATAACTGGGGATGGGATGATAGTAGATGAGAAATCAATATAAACATTGACAGCTATTCATATTATATATGTATGTGAGTGTCTGTATGTACGTGTCTGTTGTAAATATAGTTTGTGATAATATAGTAATTTTGTCACTTTTGCAGCACTGGACAAAAATGGCATGCACGTAGGAAGATTCTTACTCCCGCGTTTCATTTCCAAATTTTGAATGATTTCATCCACATATATTGGGAACAAAGTCAAGTTTTAATAAACATATTAAAAAGAAAAGAAAAGAAAGTGATTAATATTTCACCTCTTATGACTTTATGTACATTGGACATTATTTGTGGTAAGTCCTTTATTTAATTCTATATCTGTGATTTTTTTCATGTTTTGATCGTTCTGTTATAAGTAATAAATAAGTATTACCTTTTTATTTCACCAATTATATGAAACTTTTGCATATACCATAATGGTAAAATAATATGTAAGATGGATAATTTGTTCTAAAAATCAATAAGACAATGTGGGTGGTAATTTAGTGTCATTTGTTCGCAGTAAAACCTGATTTATTTTTTAAGCTAAAGTTTTGTTCCTTAGTATTAGAATTTTAAGATAACACTTAAAAGCTTTTCATATTTAAGAATATATAATTTTAAATCAGACATTGTTTGAGACTAGAAAAAGATTTGCTATAAATAATTGTTAGCATTTATATCTATAGACATTATCTTCTCTCAAAAAAAGGATTACTTATATACGAAATGAGTTGGTTGTGTTAAAATTTGATAATTTATAATAAGTGATACACTATGAACTACTAATTTAAAAATGCAGAGACTTCCATGTAGTAATGATAGCTTTAAAAGAAAGCTTATAGCACAATTTTGAAACCTCTAAATTTTAATTTCACTAATTTTAATGTGAGGAGAAAGTAAAGCTGATGTGATGTTTTTAGATTATAGTTTTTAAGCTTAATAAACTCAAGTCTTTGGAAAACTTCTATCTTCACTTGTTGACTTTTAGTCAATATTTAATTTATCATAGCAGTAAGTAATCTCTTAATCATGTTCTAGTATCATATTAAATTTTAACCTATGCTCTATTTCTGGAATGATTTGAATTACATATAATTAAATAATATTGTATTATTAAATATTAAACAATTCAAAACAATGCAAAACTCTCCATATAGTACTGCCATCTTGTGCTAACAAGAGCAATCAATGGATGCCAGAAGGCTTGTGCATAAAATCCCTATCTAATGCCTACTCATCCAATATCCCCAGACTAGTTTCTGGCTTATGATCATGTGATTATTAAATATGGAAGAATTTCTTTGTAGAACATCTTCTTGCCCTACTCATGATCTGGAGTTTAAAGATTAGTGCAACTTAGAAATTTTTTCCCCTAGCAATTGAGGGTTTATAGAAAGTCTAAGATACTTTTTTTAAGTAGTTGATTAATAGACAACCTAGATAGTAGCCAATAAATGGGCATTTTGTTATTTATAGCTTATATATAAATGTCCAGATTAATCTGTGGTGATTGAGATGAATGTTTATGTGGTGACCATAAATTAAAAATATACCTGTAATATGAAATAACCTTCCTGACTAGTAAAGAAGGTATCAAATTTGCTCCTGCAGCATTGAGATAATGTTTACCATTATCTTTTATTTTGAGAAATTGATTTAATATATAGTTTTGATTTATTATTAACTATAATTATAATTTTTAGAAACTATAGGTAGTAATTTTATAAAATTATAATATTTTAAATTTAATTTAAATGGAAGAATGCTATTCTAATCTTTTTCTACTCCTTTTTCTCAATTGAGTTCAGCCATTACCAAATGAAAAATGTAATGAGTAAAACTTTACTAATCCTATGGTATTCACTCCTCTAGTTTTTATATTATACTAATGAAAATATGAAGTTTCAAATATTATAGCCAAGAATTATTATTATTAAATAATGAAATCCATAAGTAATTAAAAGGCAGTTTAAAGTTTTCAGAGTATTGAATCTCTAAATGTATTTTCTTTAAATTTTATGATATCATTCACAAAAGATTATGTTCTAGAGTTAAAAAATATATAACGAAATTTCCAATTTTGAGATTGAATTTCAATATATTTGTATAATTAGATTGCAAAATAATTTGGTTTAAAGGTTAAGATAATTAATGAAGTAATTTATATTAGAATACACACATGTGTATGTGTGTATTTCACATGTGTTTAACATTTAATTATTTATATTTGATTAAAGTAGAATAATTGTGACCTATATAGTTAATGAAAAGCTGAAATGTTTTGTATTATCAGACATGCATGTGTGTGCATACATACGTGTGATCTTTATAACCATGTACAACTATGATAATCTGTAAATTACAATTTAAATAATGTTACATGTATAGTTTTGCTTTTCAATCTATGGAAATATTTTCTGATATTTGTAAATAATAAAAATCAGAATGATTTATTTGCATATTGGGTGTCTCCTTTTGTTCACTGTCAGAGTCCCTGTGAACTAATAAACTATCTCTAGACTAATAATATATATATATACACACATATTTATGTGGACATCTACATTATTCTTTTTAGAATTAATTCCACTCACTTTACATTATAGGTTTTATGATGCTCATGAGTTGAATGATGGCCAGTATACTTTATTAGATGGCCCAGAGTATTGATGATGATCAACATTGATATAATGATCTCAAACTTTTGATATAGGATTACTTTTAGAATTATTTTAGCATTTAGGTATGTGCATGCAATTGAAATATTGATACTTTTATGTATCCCAAGTTTGGCATTGGCCAGATAATAATTAATGTAAGATTTTTTATTATGCTTCTTTTATATCTAGCCTCAAAAGATGATTGTTGATTAATTTTATGTTGTTATTCTATTTACTAATTCTTTGCTCATTTACTATGTTCATAATCATTTACTGATGTTTATTTCCAATACTCCCAAAATTCTTTTTCCAATACCATTATAATATATATGTTTGTAATATATTAATTTCTTTTGTAGAAAGTTTATTATATTATATTACATTAAATAAATACAATAAGTAAAGTATCAATATTTTTTAAATAATACAAATACAACTTTATTATTAAAAATAAACAATACATTCTTGGCCTATTGTTTTTCAAGGGAGCAGAGAAAATTATATTAGTATGTACAGTAAAACTAATGGATGTAAAGTGGAATAAAGAAACATCATTACTCTCTCAAACCAAGATGCTTTAGATTGTCCTATATAACTGAATTTGGAGACAACAGATAAGGCAGTCACAATTAGCATTTTAAAAGTTTCTTTCTTGTGCTTTGGTTTGAGAGTATTATTATTAATAACAGTCACAATTAGCATTTTAAAAGTTTCTTTCTTGTGCTTTGGTTTGAGAGTATTATTATTAATAACAGTCACAATTAGCATTTTAAAAGTTTCTTTCTTGTGCTTTGGTTTGAGAGTATTATTATTAATAAAAAATACATTTTTGCACATGTGCATAGAATGTAAATCCCTTCATTAAAAATTAGAAATAAAATTATAAAAATATTTTTGGAAAATTGTAAGATTATTTTGTGTATATTTTACTTTATTATTTATAATTATGAAAATTTAATTATTAGAACCCTATTCTATCAAACTATAATATTTACTTGTATTTTTCATATGAAACTAATCGATATAATAAATCAATTTTAATACATCAATTCAAAATTAAATCATTACCCAGCATCAAATGAAAAATTCACTACCAATGTTTTCCATGCGTAAGATAGACTTCTATAATTACATAACATTATTTGATTTCACTTAACCAGTTTTTGACCTTTAATATTTTATTTAAATAATTATAAATTTATCAATAGATTTCATAAAGGTACAAAAACAACAGATTGGAATTCATATATTAGAATAATATGTTAAAAGTATTTTGCTTTAATTGTTTTATACCTAAGTTTGAAAAAATATGAATTATATATAGTATTTGTTCAAACAAACTTTGTAGTGTGCTTATCTAAATTCATGTAGTTTCTACAAACTGAGTTATGAAAAATAAACATTTTTAAAATTGGTATTGCATCCAAACTATCCAATTCTTTTAAACAAATTTATCATGGAGTTATATCTTTTTTTGCTATTTGTATTAAAATTCCAATTATAATATATTATAAAAGTCTTAAGATGAAAATAAAATTATTGTATTATAAAGATGAATTGTTATCAGCATAGTACACAGGTTGTCAAATTTCATTAGCTGAATTAATCATGGAAACATTTTTTCAGCTCTACAGCTTTAGATGTCTAATTTGATATAATATATATCTTTACATAGCTGAATAAAGCTAATGTAATATATATAAAAAAATGATGAACAGATTTTAGTAAAACTTCCAATACTTTAAGCATAAGATTAAACAAACTATACAGAATAAGTGACTACTTCATATCTATAAAAATAAAATGTCTACACTGATTAAATGGTTATGATATAATGTAATAATATTAAAAACAACAACCCCAATAGTTTATCTTAAGAAGTGAATATATTATTTGTTGAAAACTTTGTTTAGTTAAAATTTGTTTATTTGTATTTTATTGAAACTGTTATATTATTTGTAAAATCTAGTATTAACAAAATTGATATTTATAGTTGTTTTTTTTTTTATCTCACAAGTTGAAAGATTATTAGAATCTATCAAAAACCATTGTGATTATAATTATATTAAAAATCTACATATTTGTTGCTTTTTAATAGTACTTATATATTTAGTTGTTTATGATATTTAATTTTATTGAAAAGATTAGAGAAAAGTTCATCTATCTATTATTAATGTGTACAAAGGAAATATCAGTTATTTTATATTTTATACTACATTGAACAAGTTACAAATTTATAAACTGTACTGTATTTCTTTAATTATTTCAAGGCTTATAAATAATTAATTTCATCATTGATAAACAATTCAAAAATTGAAAATTATTTTTGTTATATAAAATAATAATTGAGTTATTTATATACAATAAGGGTTAAAGTAATATTTGAAAACTGACGTTAATGAAAGATGGACACATTATAAGCACATTACATGAGTATGCTATGCATGCACTTAGCCATTTATATATTCACAATTTACAGATGACTTTTACACATTTTCTGTAACAATATTATAGCTGGCCATGTTTTTGACTATGTATTCTATATATATGACAATCATTAATCATTTGAAATTTTATTGTTATGTATTAGACTGTACAACAGTCAGTTCTTATCCTCATAATTATTTATAAAATAATTTAATGAAGTAATTATATTCATTAGCCAAGAGAGGAAGTTGACTCATTTAAAGATACCAGACTTAATTGATCTAAAAAAAAAGAGTAAAAGTGAAAAAAAAATTGACAGCTTAAGAATGATAAGATATTCATCTATGAATATTAATTTGTAATATTTATATTTATTTCAATATCAACTCAATTCATATTTCATTGTTCTATTATATATATATAATCATGCTCTGTGAATTAATTACATGATAATAGATTCTCCATTTTTTAACAATCTTCCAAATTTTGAGGTAAAATAGATTTGTTGTTTAGAGGGGGTAGCTGTTTTGTTAAATATTGTCTGTATGAAACCGCATCAACTTGATATATTATCAATTCAATTGCATAAATATTAAAGGGAATACAATCACAGTTAACTTTCAGTATTCACGTAATTTATCTATACATAAAAATAAAACTCACAGAGGTAGATATATCAGTGAATGTGTATAACATGCTGTACATATATAGTAAATAATTAATTTAATTATTAAGAATTGTAAATGCCAATTAAATTAAATTTAAATATCACAAAACTGTTTGTTCATCTGACAAAGGCATTTTTTCTTTACTATAGCGCCATCTATAAGCTTGAATCTTATCTTCAGATTATTTTCTAGTTTTTGTCTTTATCAATAAAGACTTGAGATCCAAAGCTGGAACCAATGCAGTTATGCAACTGACAGCTACTTTTAACTTCTTTTTAGACCAAAGCCAGAAATGTTTTTGGGGAACTGCTTATAATACAAACTTACAATAAATGGCACTAGAGGAGAGAGAGAAGTGAATAATCTTGTTAATGAAGTTGTGGAAGAATAAATATAAACAAAGTGATTATACAAAAAGTGGGTATGCTGGGTTTTTGGGGAAAGATAAGAGGGATTTAGATATAAAGGCCATGGAATTGACAAACATTGTTGTGGAAATCGGATGGAGCAGGATAGAGAAGAATATGGGAAAAACTTAAGGTGGGGAATGGAAAGGGGAGGTAAAGTGGCTGACAGGTTTCTCTGGGTATAGTGGTTGAGAGATTCCTGACTCCGTATAAGAAGTCACAGTGCATCACATTACACTGCATAACGTAGTAAATTTTGAGACTCAAATGATATCATGTAAGTGATCAAGATATAGAAAGTAACATAGCTTTAAAGAATTCTGTATTTTATTTAAACTTATTTTTTTACTTTTACTCTTTTTTTACAAATCAATCAATTAAGCCTGTTATCTTTAAATGATTCTTTTTTTTTCTTTCTGCTAAATAAGAACTGATTGTCAGCTTATAATATTTTATATGCATTATACTGTATTTAATAGTATAATTAAATGGCATCCATTAATATGCAATACTTTAGAAGTCAATTCATGTCCAAATATTTTCTATATTAATCTCCAAGTGCTTTCCACATTAAATTTATTTAAATATTTCATTTTCATCATTATTCAAATGGTTGAATGATTACTTGAGATGTTTAATTAGATTTAATGTCGATAGTACTCGGAGATTTCATTGTCTCCTAAAATATACTATATTGTTTATAAATCCTATAATAAGTAAAATTATTCTAATTTAATATTTATTACAGATTTACTTGCATTGTTAATGATGTTAAATCAGTTTGGATTGGGTATCGAATTGCACTATTATTTGATAACTGCAGACAACTCAACTTATAATAGATAATGGTAGAGTAGAGAAAGGGAAATTATTCTTGATAAGTCTAGTGATGTTGTGTAAATATCCTTTAAGACATAATATATGTATAATCTTGACTTTTTTTAAAAAATCAAACCTGATATTTTTAAATGATTCAATTTTAGCTCTTTACTAATAATTCTAACTCCTCTTTTAAATTATAAATATTGTTAATTATAATTTAGTTCAGATGCCAGGAATAATGTGAATGGCATTTATTTATTAACCAATCATCTGTTAGGTTTTTAAGGCCTGCAATCACACATTTATCTTCATATTACTGTTCATCATCTTCTTATTTATCTTCATATTATTGTTCATCATCTTCTGATCTATCTTCATATTACTGTTCATCATCTGATTTTTGCTATCAATTTTACATTTTTTTAATAAATTGGATTGTTTTATAATATAATTTAAATAAGACATATCTAACCTCTTTTTTTTGCATCAAGAAGGAGTCCAAGTCTAGTCTGCCAAATATCTACACAATATTATTTTTCACTATTCACAGTAGTTCCAACAGTTCTGCTAACATCATAATTCAGATATGATCAATGCTTTTTTTATTTTGCTTTAGAATACAATTGTCTTATTCCTAGAAACCTTTAAATTGAATCATCAGAATTTCATAAATTAATATACATTTGCCCACATATATAGTCTAGGTTGATTTTTTTTTTTTTTCAAATAAATATGAATATTGTATTTCATCATATAGTTTTTAACAACATTTAAAAATGTAAACACATTTATTTTGGGAACAAATGCATTAGAAAATAATATCTAGAAACAGAAAAGGAAACAGTCATAAGTTAAAATTAGATCATAATCACTTATTTATAAAACAACCAAAGCATCATTTGACTTTCTCTGCTTAGCATCTATTGTAAGCTTGATTTTAGGTCATTAGATGGATCTAGAGATAACCATGAATATTTATTGGTCATTAGATGTATCTAGAGATAATCAGAAAGTAATCTAGGAATTTGAATGCAGCACTATTATCTGGCATCTATTGATTATTCAAGATTATAATAGATGATTCTGGAATAGATTAAATAGAATGAATTTTTGCTTCTAATCAACAATCCATATTAAAGTTATTTTATAAACAACTCTATTTGTTTGATCATATATACACACATATAATGACATTTAATACTGGAAGAAAAAAAAACATAAATATATTAAAAATAAGTTACTTAACTGATTTTTTATTATGTAAAATAATAAAGTTGATTCTGCACTGTAGAAAAATGTATACTATCAAACTGACAAACCACCACCTCATAACAACTCCTGGCTTGATGTTATTCTTCAGTATCTCAACCAATATCAGATAATCACCAATACCACTTTCAACTCCAAAATTTCTATATGGGATGCACATCTAATTTTGCACCCAATCATCAATAATATAAAACCGTCCTTAGGAATCAACAATCACAAAATCACCTCTTTATTTAAATTCCTTAAATTAGAACCCAAATTTCTTACCTTCTTAATTAAGGTAAATCAAAATGCCATGCATACTAATCACTTTTTATACTTCAAGAGATATCTAAATAATATTGATCCAATATGCCCGCTCTGCAAGACTCAAGAGGATACTTTTGACCATATTATTAAATCATGCCCTCAGCTGGTAGGCATTAGATTGCTAATATCGCAAAGTTCGAGCATTGACTTTTACAAAATTCTATCATTGAAAGACTCCTTACAAAGTAGACAATTTCCTTTCATTAGACTTTCATTGTTTTTAGTTCATACAATCTGGAGTGTCCGTTGCAAACTAATCTTCACCTTCCCACCTCCAAATCAGGATGACATATTTATCGATCACCTTAATAAGTTAAAAAGTAAAGACCTTATCCTGTCTTCAAAATTCCTCTATAATGAGACATGGAATCTCTTTCAAATACCAAAAATCACCTAAGACATAAACAATCACACACAAAATTTGATACTAGCATTTCCATTAGAGAGTCTCCAGGGGATTAAACTTTAGATCCATCACACATTCTCAATTAGAATGTTAGAACTTCTTACCAAGAAAGACAATGTATTCACATATTCTTAGATAATCAATTATTTTTCATTAATAAAGTTATTTTTGAAACTAAAAATAGTTTTAGAGTATATTTTGTTTTAATTATGGAAGTATTCTGGATTAGTTACTTTTGTTCAATATTAAACTCTGATAAAATTTATATGGAATGGACCACGTAAAAAGGTATTTGAGAATTGTTTTAATACAATTTGGTTTTGCATGACACTTTTATCAGCCATGGTGCTGCCATCATTGTTTCAGTGGAAGCTTTGTCAGTTTGATGTAAGATAATGCCAGATTATAGATTGAAACATTAGCAAAAATTAATTATATGATTTCTTAAGATGTTATGTGATATTTGAGTACTCAAATGATAAATCAAACTCTATTATTTCATTTTTAAAATTTTCTTCACCTAAGAATTCATCAGGGAACTTGAACTGAAAGCATTACTGTATTAAATGGTACAGAATGCACGCATCCATAATTGACAAATTGTTGCAGCAATGAAATTTAAATATAAACCATAACATAAAAATAAATTCACTCACATACTAAACATCACATTGTTTTAGTTTGTAAAAAGTATTTGATTGCTAAGCAACCTGCAACAATTGTTGGTATATTCTAGAATATTATACTTACATACAAAAATATACAATTAGAATACTCCACTGTTTACAAATGAAGTCAATTGATTCATCATAAGTCATTTAGGAAATAAATATATATTTGGTACACTTATGCTATCACTTAGATTTTATATTTGTTGCAAAATTTTCTTCATACTGTGTTAAAAGTGTGCGCACACACATACACATATATGTAATTTTAATATTGCAATAATTAATTAGTGTATTTAAAAGAACAGTAAATTATTTAAGTTTTACATTTTATGTTTTTAAATTTCTTTCATTCATTAACAGTAAAGTTTCAGACATTTTTTTTTACAAACATTTTTAGAAACTGAGCAGCAAAATAAAACAGATTTTTAAAAATATTTAATCTATTATTGTATATTAAAATATAGGTATATGTATATAACAGCATTCTCTTTCCCTATATGTTGTGTGTGAACTCAAACATTTTTATTATATATATTAAGGAAGTTGTAAGTTTTATTACTCATATAATATAGGATTTTAATATAGAATTCATTATCATCCTTGGATTCATGGTAACAATGGAATTAAATATCGTGGATCTGGTGACCTCACTGTATTGCATTTATTATTAGTGTTATATAGTGTAATTATTATTATTAATATTGCTAGTTTTAAACAAATTTAGAGTTAGAAGGTTTACTTTAATAGATATTCGTTTTACTGCTATTTTATTTCGAATAATTACTATTGTAATTACTGTTTTATTAATTTTGATTTTTAATAAATCACTAATACTAAACAACTCTTTTTTAGAAACTGCCATGGGAGTAAAAATCAACGCTCAGTTGGAAACCGAATCTGATTATGTTTATGCTTTGCATATGTAAGCATTTCAATATTATATTTGTAATCTTACTGATAATTTCAATTTTATTATTATACATATAAATGTTATTTTATTTATAAATTAATGATCACTATTTAATTTTTTTTTTTAAAAAAAAATCATTTCCCCCCTCAAATTAAATAATGTCACACCCAATATTTCAGGTATCTATATTGTATTTGTAATACAACAGATAAAAAGAGCAACATAATGAGAGCCTAGAATTTGAATTTAGATGATATTTGAATTTTTTCCAGTAATGACAGTGATAATTGCCCCCCCCACACACACACACACATTTTTGAACAATGAATTATATTTTTGATCACTTCTACAAAATATCTCTATTTTTTTTTGTGGAGTTTTGATGCGTTGTTTTTTTATTAATTGTTTCAAGTTTCAGTAAAATAAATTTTTTAAAAATCTCTCAAACTTTTATTATTTTATTTGATAATAGTTAAAAATTATTATAGCCTAGAGCCTAGGGATATTATTGTTGAATAAGGCATTGCTATGTCTGAAGGATATATATAACCAATCACACTGCACATAAAATTAACACAAGTGCAACATTGTTAGTTACTTATTTATTAACAAGGTAATAAATAATGAAGAATATATGTTAAAATATAAATTTGTTTATAGTCCTAATAGCATTAATGTGAAGAACAACTCATTGAATACACACATAATTCCACAGAGTGTATATATTTCTCGTTCTAAGGAAATAAAATAATACTAATGCATTTATGCCTTGCTGCTGTCAGTACAATTTAGGAATTAACTGTTTCCTTTTCCATTATTCGTTGACTGCTATGACTACAGCTTCACTGGAAGAGACTTCTACTTTCTCTCCCTACTGCTGTGTTTTCACTAAACATTCTTACTTCTATATATGCAAATGATAGTCTATTTGCAGCACTCTCTAATGTTCTAATTTTAAAAATAATTCAGCACACACTCGCTCAATAGGAGAGACTAATCGCTAATAGACAGAGAAGTACTAGAAATCCAATCAGACATTTCAGTCCTTCACCCCACTCCAAAATTAGTAGGTTTAATGATAAATAAAATCTTTAAATTTAGCAGAAGAGCAGCATATTCTTGGAGTTCTAGAAACGACTATCAGAGCTTCGAATGCTGATGTAATGCAGTCTTGTTGTTGATTATGTATGGCTTCTTCATTTACCTCCATCTCTAGGCTAGATTCTGGATCAGTCACTATCTCCTTTTTTCATAACATCAGACTAGTACACTGTCCTTTTGACCAATCTCAAATTATAGGATCGTTGTAGCGATGATATATGTGATTTAGGTGTTTCCTAAACTCTTTACCATTTCGCAACTTTACAAGTCTTATTTGCTTTATGATTATTCCAGGTATCCACTGATGTTTAAGCAAATCTTGTATTCATATTTGTTCCCCTTGTAAGAAACCCATGAAATTTTGGTTTTTATTTCTCTTAGTAACTGTCAATAACAACTGAGTTAAATGGTTATGGAAAGAGTGACCCATCAGCAATTCGGCTGAAGTTTTCCCGGTTACAGTATTAGGTGTAAAATGTTCATTGTATATCATCTCTATCAAAGCTTCAGACATGTTTTTATATTTCATTTTCTTCAAACTATTTTTTAAACTTTGTACAGCTTTTTCAGCAATCCCATTACTCTCCAGATGATAAGCAGGAGTAAGAATATGCTTAATTCCTCTATTATACAGGAAATCCATAAATCTTTGAGACATAAAAGTTGTACCATTATTGGTCACAACGAACTCTGGAAAACCATGGGTAACAAAGATTTCATTTAATGAAGTTATAGTACATTCGGTATTTGTATTCCTGACCAACTTATATTTTGCCCATCTAGAGTAGGCATCAACCAATATAAATATTAGGTAACCATTTATTGGACCTGCATGGTCCAAATGAATGCAAGTCCATGGAGTTGTGGGTATTGTCCACATCTATAAGTGCTTCGGTGGTAGGTTAGTTGTCTGTTGACAATCTGAATATTTTTTTTTTACTAAATTTTCGATATCCTGTTATAGTGGCCACCAAACATAAGAGCGAGTGAGAGCCTTCATTCTGACGATTCCCAGGTGACCTTTATATAACAAATTTAGTATATGAATTCTTCCACATGAAGCACTAGTACATGATCACCATTCAATATATATCCACAACAAACTGACAGTCTATCTTTATTTATTCAAATTATTTTTATCTAATTCAGGGGGACATGTATTTTATCTACTTCACCAACTCCTCATAATCATTATCTTGTCTAGCCCATTCTGCTACTACAACACTATTTATTATCTGTAACTTCATTGAATCTATACAATTTATTTCTTTAACCATATATACTTTTTCTTTACGATCGGATGATCATGACAAAGCATCTGTATGTCCTCTTACACTTCCCAATTTGAAAACTAATTGATAATCATAATGAGACAATTTATTAATCCAGCTTAGCATTTGCTGTCTTACTTGATTGGGAATTTTTTCTCAGAACCAAAAATTCCCACCAGAAGGCGATGGTCTGTGCAAATCTTAAACTTCTACCCCTAAACGTATTGGAATTTCTTAATAACAAATATGACAGCTAATGCCTCCTTGTCAATTTGGCTGTAATTTTTCTCAGCCGATGTAAAGACTCTTGAGGCATATGCAATCAGATGTTCACCTCCAAAGCAGGGGTGAGAAATAACTGCTCCTATACCATATTCTGATGCATTGGTCATTATAATCACTCTGATAATGGACCAATAAACTTTCTGAAGTTAACATCTCTTTTGCAATATTAAAACCTTTTCAAGCTCACTGTTCCAGATCCAACTTTCTTTTTTTCTAAGAAGTTGATATACTGGAGGTAAATAATGAGATTTTTCTTTTATAAAACTCGCATAGAAATTTAAGAGTCCTAAGAAAGCTTGCAACTCTTTCATATTTCTAGGCTTAATAGTGTTATTAATAACCTTAACCTTATTTGGATCTGGAAACTGTCCCTGAGCATTTATAATATATCCGAAAAATTTTATCTCTTTTGTGGACAAAATATATATGCTAAGATTTATTTTTGCTTTTGACTTGACTATTTTTGAGCAGACTAAATCTACCCATATTTCCAATTCGGATTCCCTAGCATCTGTAATCAAAATGTCATCCAAATTAGGAATTATACCATCCATGGATCTAAACAACATATCCATTTTAGCCTGGAAAACATTAGGGATGATACATATACCGTAAGAAAATTTATTACATTTAAATAATCCTTTATGTATAGTCAATATATTGGTGAAAAACTGCTTTCAGATCTATCTTCATGAAATAATTAACCTTCTGTAACAATGCTAGTACTTTGTGTACATTAGATACCGGATATGACTCTGTCTTTATATATTTAATGATGATAATTCTATAATCAGCACATAAGTACAGAGTTCCATCTTCTGATTTAATTACTGTAATTATTAGGGTGGCTCATGATGAATCTTCCATTGGTGTTAAGACCCCATTAGCAACTAGCTCATTTAAAGTTTTCTCCATTTTATCTCTTAAAGCAAATGGCACTTTCTGAACTTTACAAATAATAGAGTACACATTACTTAATAATTCCACATTTACTGGTCTCATTCTTAATTTTACTAATCCAGGCTTGAACTGTTCCGGATATCATCTTGTCATAAGGGTTTTTATGTGAACTGTCTTCAATATATATTCCCTTATATCTAAAGATTCAAACTAATTTCTACCCAATAATGGGCTTACATCTTCATTTACTATGTGCAATACAAGGGATCTCTGCCTAGAGTTCAATTTTACTGGAACTATTATTTTGTCACGGATATCAATTTTATTTCCATTAATATCACTTACAATCTCATCCCCTTTTTTAATACAAATTTCTTTTTATGACTTTCAGTAATTTGCATCTAATCTTTGTATGACATTAAGAACAGATTTGCTCTGCTATCAACTTCCATTGATATCCATTTATCACAGACTCATACTTCAAAAATTTATATGATACATTGTTTTTTATTTATACTCTTTATTCCTAATTTCTTGTGCTCTGCCCCTCTCCTAAATTTGTAATTCATTTTTTTTAAGTGCTTCTCAGTATTTAAAATGACAAATAATAGCTAGCTGATCTCTAGTGTCACAAACTGCATTTTTTTTTTATGCTTACAGTTTATTTTTATATATCTGGCTTTCCATAACAATAACACATTTGTATTTTTTTTTTTTTATGTGTATTGAAAACTCGAACATTTCATTTAGGTTTTTCTTTGGTAAACAAAATCTTTTCCAAATGCTGAGACACCATAAATTCCAAAGCAGTCTCCTGAGTTACACTCTTATCTATGGTCACTTTGTAGATTAAATCCAAATCACTTAATAGTACTTTTCTGAAATTATCATCAGACATACCATATAAAAACTATTCCAGCAGGGAATCATTTATCTCTGGGCCAAAATCACAATGTTTAGCCAGTTAACACGAGACTAAATCATAACATATTTCTCCTGTGGCAACTGTTTTCTACTTCTTAGTCTAAGCTGCTCATTTTGAAAATGTCAAGGCAAAATAAGCATTTAGAATTTGTATAAGATCTCCATATGGAATGTCCTCTGGAAGCTTAGGATCCATGATTTTTTAGCTAAATATGTTACTTTCCACCCTGCAAAATAGAGAAGTGTGAAAACTTTTTAAGATGATCTTTCTCTATCTTCTTGATCACCATATAATACTCAGCATATGACACATAGCTTTTTCCTAGAGTCAGTATTACTGCATTTACTGCTGACATTTTGAAATTTTTTTTTCCACTGTATCCAAACTGCTATGTCTGAAGGACATATATATAACCAGTCAGATGGCACATAAAATTAATACAACTTTGTTAGTTACTTATTTATTTATTAACAAGATAATAAACAATGAAGAATATATATTAAAATATAAATTAGTTTATAGTCCGAATAACAGTATCATGAAGAACAAATCCTTGGATACAAAACATTTTTGATAGTGTGTGTATATCTTTCTAAAGAAGTAAAACAATAATAATACATTTATGCTTTGCTGCAGTCAGCAAAGTTTAGCAATTAACTGTTTCCTTTTCCATTATTTGTTGACTACTATGACTATAGCTTCACTGGAGAAGACTTCTACCTTCTCTCCCTACTACTACATCTTCACTAAACTTTCATTTATTGTTAAGATTCACAAAGTGCATGTGCATTAGCTTAAAAATCTGATTATTATTTTATTACAATTCAGAAACATCGCGCTATATAAAATAAATATCTCATTTACTTTTATAGATGTAAATGAGAGTCTATTTGCAGCATTCTCTAACATTCTGATTTTAGAATAATTAGCATACACTCCCCACAATAGGAAAGACTAATCACTAATAAACAGAGATATACTAGAAATCTAATCAGACATTCCAGATATAAAGTGAAATAAAACCTTGAAGAAATGTTTCAAATTTTTTCTGTTTCTAATGGAGAAATTGATTTACAGGCAGCATTAAATGTTTTGACCAAAGAAGAAGTATAGGCTCCTGTACAGTATTTTTCATTGAAGTAGGCTTACAAATAGCTGAATTTTTTTATTCAGCTTTAAAAAATATAGTCATTTAATATTTATGAGAGAAATAAATATTTTATTTAAAATTAAAATTTAACAACGTTGAATTCATGAAAAAATTTTACGATACAAGATGTTACCTGTGTCCGTTTCTTTAAAGTTTATCCTGTGTGGTGGTTTCTTCACTTCATTTTTAAGAAAATTTGAATTAATAGCTCTGGAACATATGTAAAACTGTCCATCTAAAAATAGCATTTTTTAAAGATAAAGATTTAGGCTATAAAATAGCTGCTACTCCAATCCATGCAATCACGTGATACTAAAATATTTTTTCCAATTTTACCCAAACCAGTTTCATAAAAGCATTTTCATTAACTTAAATTGAGTTCTGTTTTTAAAATAGTATCTGCAATTAAAAGCGGATCACCATTAAAATTAGTCCATAATATACTGTTAATAATATTGTCAAAATGCAAATTATTGAAATTATCTTCATGATTTATATCTTGAAAATTAGGAAATTGTAACAACTCATAAGCACATTCATAGAATTAATAAAATAAAATATAGATTTTTGTTTTATTTGAGAAAGTGCTTAAAAGTTATGATAATTTTAATGGTTTTAGTTCTATTGAATAAATTAAAAAAAATTATTTGAATTTAATAAGAAAAACTTATTAGTCATTAGTGAGGTCATATGCATTTTACCAAAGAAATTCCTTATATGACTGAAAAAGTAAATACATTTCTCATTAATGAATTTTAGATGTTTGTCACATAAATGTTTGTCAAATATAAAAGATGAATGCAGCCACTTTTAACTCACTTTTAAGGTTGTGAAATTTTCTGCACAAAAAGAAAAATGATGTTGTATTTCATAAAAAAACATAATATAGAATTTTGTTTTAGACTCTTAATAAGACTAAAGAAGATAATAGGTAAATGTAAATAAGCATATTAATAATCTGTGTTTTAGTATTTATACTAAACTTATTTAAATTTAAACATAATTTTGATATTTCTGCTGAAGCTAATATCTTGGTAATAAAAAGCAAATTTAAAGAAAATAAAAACTGGAATCTTTTAAGTTTAATCATCATCATCATGTTCAACCATCATTTATTTATTACAGGATAAAAGTTTCTCTAAATTTATTCCAGTTCTCTAATCCATATCCTCTGTTCTCCATATTACTTCAGCAAACATCCCTTATTTCATTCATCCACCTCTCATACTGTCTATTTCTAGATTTTTTACAATCTTTTGGGATCCAATTTAAATCTTTAATTGTCCATCTACTATCATCTCTTCTAAAATATATGTCCAGGTTATCTCCATTTCAGTCTCTTAATTTTTTCAGTGATATTAATAATACCCATTTGTTTTCTCATTCATGCATTTTATTTTTGATAACTCCTTGTTATTTCAAATATACATTTCTCTTACTTTTGTTAAATGTATGATGGTAATGTATTTACAAATAGAACAAAATAACTTGGACATAAAAAGTGGTGTTTAACTAGTTTGAAATATAAAAATGTAGATATGAGCATAAAAGAACACTGGGAAGGTTCATGAAAAATATTTTAGAAACTTATTAATATGTAATTACACACACACATATATATTTATATTAAATTTTTTTTTAAAATGATGTGAGCATATACTTAGGACCTTTGGCATCATTTCAATATTCGTCAATGAAATATTTGAAAAATGGCTGGTAGCAGTCTAGCCAATATAATATTAATATTTACAACAAGGAAATGTGAAATATATGTTCGTGTAGTATTAAACATTATACAAATGTTAAATGTTAGTAATTTTATGGGATCACAAGAAAATGTTTAAGTGTTTTTTTATTGCTAGAACTCTAAACTTCTAGTCTTTCCATACACTACTATAGCAGTAGTATTGAAAACTACTTTTTAATTAACAGTGATACATTATTTTTTTTTGAAACACAAAATTGCTACTTAATATTATCCAGAAATTGTCTCATTAATATTTAGTGAATGATAAAACAATATTATAAAATTATTAATGTATATAAATAGATGAACCTTAATTAAATATTGAACATTATTAATCTGTAAAATAAAGTGCTAAAATGTATCATTATTATTTATGAAGAAAATTATTACTACTATAATAATGTATAATTATTCTTTAATGGTTTCATAATAGTTTGTAACAAAATTAATATATAGTGTTAGGTATTCTTATTTGATTTTATATTTATATATTATTTTTGTTATATTAGTGTAGGTGATATTCTTGTGAAACGTATAATAAAACCTTGGGTATGGCCTAATTTCATTTTTTATAAGACACCTGAGGGCATAAAGTATAAAAAAAATCTGAAGATACTACATGATTTTACAAAAAAGGTAATGTAATTAATTATATTGATTTTTTAAAAATTTAATATTTTAATGAATATTAATACTATCCTGGTTAATATATACAATTTCATAACAATCTTAACAAAAGAATAATACAGACCTTACAATAATGTGTTTTTTTTGGATGAAATCATTGTATCTCTTTATACCTTTTTTATACAATTCAAAATATTCAGAATTTACATTTTTTTAGCACGCTATTCTAATTTTCATATTCATTTGATGCAATGAACTTTGGAATATATAAGATAAATTAATTAAATAAAATAATTATAATGTATAAAATCCAAACATGTTTACATAATTAAATAAAAAAGTAATCATATGATTTATTGCTCAGAAGTTAATTAGAAGTTCAAGCACAAGAGTGACAGAGCTGGAACCTTGATCTATAGATCTTGAGATTTAGAGTCTACTGCTTTACCAATGTGCTAAGCCAGATAGGGCTTTACATGATTAAATATGTAACTTTATCACTACTTAATATAACTTCTTATGGAAAATTATGTTAAAAATCTTTATCACAGTGTTAACTATACAAATTTATTCTTCCACTAAACATCACATGATCACCATTTCTTACCAAGCTTAATAGGATAGTGGTGGCTATGGTTATTAAAGAATCAAAGACACCAAAATGTATGGATACTGAACTGAGTTCAGACCTATATGACTATATAATCTAATGAGCTTGGATTGAAAATATTATTAAGTTTTCAATTTTATTCTCTTAGTTTTGTGGTTAAGTAGAGATAAAAGGTGGCTGCTGGAGGATTACATTAAATCCTAAGATCTAGGTGTAGTACTCTCAGATCCAAGGATCCTCACTGACAAAAGCCACAAGCTAGAAACTAGTCTGGGGATATTGGATGAATAGGCACTAGATAGGGATTTTAAGCACACGCCTTCTGGCATCTTTATTGATTACTCTGGCTTGCACTGAGTGGCATTACTGTATGGAGAATTTTGCCTGTTTTAATTTATTCTTCCCTTATGTTAGTGAAATTATTTTCTTCTTAACTTGTCCTTTTTTTTAAAGTTACATTTTTGCTGTGAGATGTATAACTAGTAAATTAAATGATTTTGTGGATAGAAATCTTTATTTGTCATTATTTTATTTTAATGAATTTAGTGGCCTGTATTGCAACTACATTAATTGATTTCAGGATCAATGAAGTTAGTTACATAACTGCATAATAATTTTAAAAATACTTTGTATTTTTGATAAATATGTGATAATCCAAATCAAAAAGAGCTCCTATTTGTTAAATATTTTTAGATTATTTTTTTAAATAGACTTCATCAGTTAGAGACATTGAAAGTAAATTATCTTTTATTCAAACAACTTATGGGTATAACATTAATATTGGCATCAACAAGGGATTTGGGTGTTCCATCATCAGATTTTCAATGGTATGGATGGCTGAGGAGTTGGAAAGTGGAGTAGATTGAAGACTGTCCATTTGAAGATTTTCTATCTTAATATAAACTGAACACTGATTATATATATATATGGGAGATGATGATCTGGACCAATTCATAAGTTGGTTCAGCACGAAATACATATATTGGAGATTATTTATATTTTTCACATGTGTGTGCTCATATATTGGTTGTATGTGATAGAGTGGATAGCTGAATATAGCTTGAAAGTCTGCTTCACATCACTTATATAAAATTATTTTAAATTACAGTCTAGATTAACTTTGTGAACATTAATTCAATAGATATTAGAAAAACTACAATTAGACTAATTAGATTTTGGCTACTTGACCTTAAATTTAAAATCCTTGGATAGTTGAAGGATTAAAGTAGTAATTTAAATAGAACAGTAAAAGTAAAAGTTACACTAATTGAATGCAGAATAGCAATATATCCACCTACAAAAATGGCTAATTAGATGGAACTGATTATAAGAGTATTGATATTTTATTCTAAAGGAAAGATAACCAGATGAACAGAATTTTTTTATGTACATACATAAAAATAAATCTTTCTCAAAATAGTAACATTGTGCCTTATATGATTGTGATAAAATTAAAAACTTGTAGAATTTTTATATGCTAAAATAACATTTATATATATAAATTTTGAGATGATTAAAATATTTTTGATTCAACATAATTCTTGATAAGAATCACATTAGGTAATGATAAGTAGCAAAGATTCATAGATAATAAAACCTGGATCCATTGTATTTGAAGAAGATGGATAATAAAAACAATAAATGAAGGAAAAGGAATATCTAGAAACCATTTAAATCATAGGTAATGAAAATTTAATAATTATTATTCACTAAAATAGGTGTAAAGTAAAATTCCCATTTTAAAATTCAAAACATTCCAAACCTGTTATTTGCAAAATAAATTTGTGTATATATCTATAATTTTAATGTCATAATAATTACATATATTTAAAAAACTAAGATTAATATAAAGAATAGTGGTTAGAAATTTAGAGTTCTTTTACATTTCTTTTCATAACAATCTTTATTTTATAAATAAAATATAAATGAAACGATTTTAAAATACTGATTCAAGATTTTATAATTAAAAAAAAAGTTTTAAAACTCTATTGAAAATAATCATAGATGACATTTATTTCAGGCAAACTGTTTGCCTCATTTCAAAGCATGATGGCTGTCATTTTACATGTACACCCGGGTCTCGTTTTATGCGGATTTATTTAATGCAATTTTGAAGTTATGCAATTCATGTTTTTTCTTAATATCTTTGTATGCGGTTTACTTTTATGCGATAAAAATTATTAGATCAGAAGTCGAGCTCCGATAATGCTCTATTATTTTAAATATTATCAATTTTGCGCACTCACGTCATATTTAAAGTAATAGCACATTATCGGAGTTCGACTTCCATCTAATAATTTCAATATTTTCAGCACTTTATAATAGTACTGTAATAGATTTTATGCAATAAAGAAGTTCATAATTCACTTAAAATCAGAATTTCCCCATTTTATATACACACATTAAATTTTACAAGATTATAATGTAAATCTGTTCAAACTTTATAGATGAAAAATACTATGTATGTTGTTGTTTTTATATTTTAAATCACGTTCTATTTTTGCTTTTTATAAAAAGAGTACGTGATCAATTAATCATTTAGTGTCCACAAGTTTATTTTTAAAAGGTGAGTAACAGCGGTGGGCACAATTAAATTTGACAATTAAAATCTGATTTTTAATTGTAATTAACAAGTTAAAAATTACATAACGTTAAGGTGATGTGAAACAATGAAATTTGATTTTTAAATGGAATTGAAAATTAAAGACAAAAATAAGAAATTAATTTTTAATTGTTACTTTTAATTAAATTTTGCCCAACAGTGGTGCGTCGTTGTCTTTTTATTATCGTAAGTCTAAGTTCTTATTTTTATTTTAAACTTTTAGTTTATTCTAACGGAGAGAAAAAAACACCCAAGAAAATGAATTTTTTTGTAAACAAAAATTTCAATTTTAGATCGCTTAGCGAAATGAGAAGGATCAACAGCGATTGGGAAACATTTTAGTTGTATTTCCTCTTGACTTCGTTTAAGGAGAAGCTACAGTATCTCACATCATGATGAATCTGATGTCTCAAATAGCGATAATTATTAAAATACCGTACATGTATGAAAAAAATGTAAATTACACATAAAAATATATTGTTTGAATAAAATTAAATACTGTAGTTAATAAAAAAACTAAAAAAAGTTTGTCTTGTATCAATTTTTTTCAAATTTGAAATTTTTTATTAGTCATATTTTATTTTCTTATTTTTTTTTATGCAAATTTTAAAGTAATTTTACATTGTTGCTTTGCTTTTATGCGATTTTTGGAAAATTACGGTACGTATCCCCCATTTTTCAAGGTAAATTAAATCTCTTTTTGTATGATTTCTTTTGTGCGTATTTTTTGAGGAACCTATCTACCGCATAAAACAAGACCTAGGTGTACATAATTGATGTGTTGCGACATCATGGAGCTCCTCATTGAAAGTTTTATCTTTTATCAGCATTTTTTGAATGAACAGTAAAACTTTCATGTCAACCATCTTTTTTTTTTAATTTAATAAAATAAATATTATTCTATAAAAGGATCTAGACAATAAAAATGAAATGCTTAGACATTATGTATAGGTTAACACTTAAAGTGAATCTTGACGAAGTCTTATCTTCAGCAAACAGTATTTTCACGTCTTTATTTAATTCAAAGAAAAGGTAAGAAAATAGAGAGTAGTACACTATGGTCCAAATTAAAAAAAAAATATCCATGTAAGAAAATGTTGGAATGGAACAGTGGCTTGTCAAATGATCACTGTGAAAAAATGGGATTCAATATTACTGATTCCTAGGTCAGAAAAAGTAGAAAAAATTGATTAAATCTTCCCTTAGACAATTTCTAGTTAATTATTTACTTCGAAATAAGAAGTATTGTACATATCCAAATAATATTATTTAATTCTATTTGATCATTCGAGCTGATGGCTTGAAAATGTCAAACAAGATTTTGAATCCAAGTCAACTTATACTCATGCAAATGTATATTCATATGAATTGATGTAATTTGTTTAATATACATTTGTAAATATTAAAATAGCATAGCTCCATTATATATATATATATAATTAATTGGAGTAAACCATTCTCTCCTTCAGACTGAATATTTTGTCACTGTTGAAAAGGGTAAACCTATACATATTGAAAGCGTACAGAATAGATAGATCTATTTTATTCTTGATCCTTTGTCAGCAAATGTTATTTATTCATAGCCTGAAGGGGAGAGTGCTTTACTCCATTAATTACACACTTATATAAAATTGATTGAATCTCCACCATTATTGTAAATAATATAAATGCATTATAACAAAGAATAAAAATATAAAATTAAATTGAAAAACTAGTGTTAGTGCAGTTCGAGTTTTTAAGTTAATTTTATATTTTATTTTACATTATAGTTTTTTTATAATGTATATATTTATTCTGCCAGATGATTATCAGTTTGTATGGAATGTGAAAGAAATGAGGGTAATAAAGAAAATATAAATAGCATTAAATGGCAATTAAAAAGAGAGTAGACTAATAATATATCTGATGAAATGTATTACTGCTGTTATGTATGTTTGAAAATAAAATTAAAAAAATCATGTATATGGTAATTTATGTTGTGCAGTCTATTATATTGTCATGATGACCAAATGATTATCCATGCTCTAATGTGTTAATGCAATAAAGCTGGGACCAATATAATTCATATAGGCAGTGAATCTATTAAACTTAAGTGAAGTGAATTAATGAGATTTTTATCTTAATTTATATTATGAAGCTATTAACTGATGGTACCACTGTATCTGTGTTTGGATTCAGAACAGGGTAGATAAGATACAATTTGTCTTTCACTTCAAAATCAAGTTCATATTGATTTTGTAGCTTCTCGTGTACTTATGTTTTTTATTATATAATAAAAATTTATAAGCAGTGCAATAAATCTACCAATAATAATTATATGTAACCATGTGGGAGGAAACCAAAACATTCAGTTATGAACTATTCATATTAATTTGCTTGTATTTACCCATTAATAGTTGTTTTAAAAACATAGGTAAATCACCTATGCTTAGAGCTTATTATTCTATAAACCAACATCCATTGACCATGCTTAATTCAGGACTTGATTCTATTATTACATATAAATTGTTAATAAAAATTAATTACAATAGTAATTATAGTATAACAATAATGAAGAAAATGAGGAAAATGCTAACTCTTGGGATATAACACCCCCCCCCCCCCAACACACAATTCTTTTTATTATATACCTCTATTGCTACCTTTTTCATCTCTTTTCAAGACTTCATGAAGTGGACCATGTTTGCATAGGTTCACTAAATCAGATGCGTGAGCATTCTTTTAAAATAAATGCTCAAATATTTTTTTAAAAATTAATTTAAGAATTTTTATTCAGGAAATATAAAAATTATAGGTGACAATAAATAAAATTTAAGAAATGATTAAAACAAAGGAAAACATATTTATTATATATTAATGATATTTAATTTAGCACAATAAGTTCTCACTAATTTGTTGTAAAAGATTGATTTTTATTTATTTATTAATACATGCTTAATTTGAAATTATTTCCAAATATATTACACTGTGCATATTTAAAATATTTTGATTTTTAGGGTTAATTATTCTACAGGTTCTAAATTTATTGTAAAGCTGTGGTTTACACATGCATAAGTAAAATCACATTTCAAAAATCTGTTAGCAACTCATATTAGCTATAGTCACCAAGCAGAATTGGGATTTGAATTGGAGAATATTAAAATAATATTTGTTCAAGTTAAAATGTTATTAATACTTATTACTTCTTATGTAATATTTAAATACAAGTATATTGTCCATATTTAACTTAATGCAATTAGAAGGGATTTGAAAGTCTGAGTTCAAATCACTTCTAATTGCATCTTAATGTAATTAATTAATAAATGTTTGACTATTTAAAAATAGAAAAGGCTTTCATTAGTTTAATTATCTTTATTCTAGTTTAGCACTTTTGACATTTATTAATTTATTATAATTAATGCAGAAAAAGAGGTAAAAATATTTATAGAATTACTTCTTAATGTGCGCAAATAAAATGATGATTTTATTATCATAATATATATATATATATATTTGTAACTAATACCTGATGCATGTTTACTGATACTCTTTTATACCTGCTCTACTAAAGATATTCTTTCTATAGCTAATCAAATACTTAATGCTGCTAATATAAACCTATTCACAGAACAAGAAGCCTAAAAATATTGTTATGATTATTTTCAAGCCAGATTCTAAGCAATAATTTAAATGAGCTTGCAAAAAATTGCAGTTAGTAAAAAGTTTAAGACTTTCAAGTGCCAATGACTTGAATATATAATAAAATGGAGGTCAGATAAAAGTAGTCATTTTTAATCTGTCATATAGATTGTCATTGATATAAGAAAAGGTAGCCATTATTTGCAAGTTCGTTTAAATGATTCTTTGCTATTATATCTTGTGAATTAGCATAGTAACTTTTTTGGACCTGACTTTACGTGTATGCATACATTTAGTAACATATACTATAAATATAATAATAATTATTAATGTTTTGTATATAAGTAATTAGTATTTAAGCTTAATAATTCTTTTACATTGGATCATTAAATAATTAGTATTATAATATTTGCCCTATTATTTAGATAGGTTAATATTAATATATATTTTAACTTAAACTGAGCTAACATTTACAGTATTTAACTCTTATTGGGATGGTAAAAGAGTTAATTAGGTAGCTGTAGATTAAATTTTTTTCAGAAAACTAACATTTTATGTAAAATATAACATTTATTTATATTGAGACAATTTAAAGCTTGGAATGGCTAGATGGATGACCTTAACAAATTAAGTTATATATCTCATTATATTTGTATATATTATGTTTCCCAAAAAATAAGACCAGGTCTTATATTAATGTTTGCTCCAAAAAATATCGTAGGGCTTATTTTCAGGGAATGTCTTATTTTTTCATGTATAAAAAATCTAGATTTATTCAAGTACTTTTTTTTATATAGAAAGCTGTAAGATTCTTACTACAGAAGCCCACCACAATTCCTTTCTTGTATTCATTGAAATGGCTCTTTCTTTTTGCACTCATCTTATCTGGTGACCATAATATTATTCTGTTTAAATTTACTATTAAATCTAGTGTTAATTGAAGACTTGTGAGACAAGAGTGATAACAAAAATGATTACAATTAATAATGCTTGTCCACATAAAAGCAACAAATAAATTCAAGCACAAAAATTCAGAAAATGTTTCTGTATTTCACACACGCACATTAAGTATTGAATTATGACAAATGGAATACAACTATGTCCAACCTTTATCAAATACCACATTGCAAACAGTTTCCAAATTACTTGTAATAACTCTGATTTGGTATTTATTTTAAAAACTTTTCTTTAGGAGAAAGATTGATGATTTAACTTAAGCTAAACTTTGATTATTAAAATCACTTCCATTATTTTAATAAAATCTTATAGGTGGATAAAAAAAAATTTAAGAAATCAAACTAATTTTTCTTTTATCTTAAATATTTAAAAACTACCATGATGGAACTCTAAAACTAAATCAAGCATTCTAAATCTAAGTATTAAATAAAATAGGCATCTAAAAATATATAAATAAAATTATAAATTGTCTGATATACTGACTTATGGTAGATAAATTGTTTCTCTATACAGATAGAATTACGTTTGTTGAAAATTGTCAATGGGAAAATACAAAAGAATCATATAATTTATATTACAATTTATTTGAAGCATTAACATCAATAATATTGTTTATTTATACTTTCATTATTTTATAATTCAATATGGTCATTGACCGTTTATGTGGTTGACAATCCTAACTAGAACTTATATAATATTAGCATCTTGAAAAATTATGCTAGGACTTATTTTCTGATTAGGTCTTATTTTCGAGGAAATATGGTATATAAAATTTAAATGAAAGTATCTACATCCCTGGAAGCTTATGCGTAAATAACACTCATATATTAATAAATGATAAAGAAGATAACAGATCATTTATTTTTTAAGCTTTTGATAGTTATAAGCTTTCCTGTATTGATGTTACTGGAAATAAAGGGTTGAAATTTATATTAGCTTGATTTAAATATGAAATAAATCATTCTGAAATTATAATTGGACAGTTAGAGATTAAAGATGCAATTTTATATTTAATAACCGTGTAACATTGATGAGATATCCTTTCATAATTGTAAATATGCATAGCTTAATATATGAAATTTGAACACAAGGAATAACATCCTTGGAAGCTATATATAAGTAACACCTGTAAATTAATAAATGATAATGAATAAGCTTTAGATAATTATGAGCTTTCATTTAATGATGTTGGTAGGAATAAAAAAGTGGAAATTATATATACTAATATTTCATTAGATATGATAATATGTTGACTATTTCTATCATCTATCTAAATTTTGATGTTGAATGTATAGAAAATTTTAAACTCTATTTAAACTTTTCAAATACAAACAACTTGTTAGTAATAACACACAAATAGACAACACAGATTAGCACTAACACAATGTTTCAAGTAATTTTATTCTCCATTCTGCTTCAGGTGTTGCTGGCCTCACCTATGAGTTGAAATCTCACCTTTAGATTCTTGAATATCAAATTTAAGGCAAATTCTCTAAGCAACTGAGCCTTTAATAGAATAGCTCAGTTGGTTAGAGTGTTTGCCTTAAATTCAATATTTGAGAATCTAAAGGTGCAAGTTTGACTCCTATGCCAATACTGTCACTGGTCAGGCCAAAAACACCTGAAGAAGAGTGAAGAATAATATTACTAACCTGTGTTGTCTATTTATTGTGTTATTACTAACAAGTTGTTTGTATTTGAAAAGTTTAAATAAGATTTAAAATTTTCTATACGTTCAACATTTATTGATAGATGATGGAAATAGTCCAACACATTATCACATCTAATATAGCATCATCACAAATCTTCAGGCTAGTATTTCATTAATCTTATGAAATTTTTAAAATTAAGACACCATCTTTATCTTTTAAAGTTTGATGTTAATTTAAGAATGATTTATGCCACATTTATATCAGGTTAATATATAATTCCCATTCTTTATTTCCATCATCATTAATAAATGAAACCTTATAATCATTGAAAAATTAAAAAAAATAGGTATTCCATTCTATTCTTTATTGTTTATTGATGTAAGAGTATTATTTATATTATAGCTTACAGGATATTGTAACTTATGTTTAAATTTCATATGCATTAAGCCATGCATAATGATATATTGTACTAATTTTTAAAGTTTCTATCTAAATAGTCATTTAATAAAAGATTAAAATATATAATTAATTAAATCATTAATATATAGAAAGATATATATTTGTCTCATAACACATGCTTCATTCTAAACTGGTAATTCTTTCAAGATGACCGTGAAGATATAACATTATCCCCATATTTTGCATAAAGAGGATGATGTATATTTAAATTAGAGAAGCATGGTTTAATTCAAAAGGAAAAAAAACAATAAAATTCTTGAAAACATAAATCTATATATGAAGGAGCATCTAAAAGAAACTGGAATTGATTTGTGTTTGGGCATGGTGCTTATATTGATGGCTTTCACCGTTAGGTGAATGTTTGTGGAATCCTTGTTCAATATGCAAGTCAATGTTGTTGGAGAAAATTGCATTTGACTCCAGTAATTTTTTTTCAAAGAGATATTCTAACTTTTATTTATTTTGTGATGGCTAATTGGCATCCACAATGTGCAGCTATGAAGTTTTATTTCCTTTTCGGGGAAAAAAGCATTAAAAAGGATGGTTATGCTACCATGAATAAACACAATATCATGAATGGCTCTTCCATCTTAAATGAAGTTAAACCATCAATTGATAAACAACCATGTTCCAGACATCCTTTGACCACCAGAACAAATGAAAATGTGACAAAAAAATTTTCAAACCTAGAGAATGGCCTTTGAATCATTGTTGAACTTGTGGAGTGGATTGGGATTTTTTGGAGTTCTTATCTGTAAATTTTAATGGTAGAATTGGGCATGAAATAAATTATAGCAAAATTTGTCCCTCAGCTGCTCATCCTTGACCTAGAAATAATTGCTTTGCTATGTGCTGTATTTGAAGGAACACTTGGTAATCAACCTTGATTTTTTTTTCAAAATTAAAATCGGAGATTAATCTTGGCGCTATGGCTATGATTCAGAAACAAACCAGCCAGTGGAAAACCTCTTCTTGCTCCCAGAATCACAATAAATGAAATGAAATCAAATGTGAAAACTATTTTTTTATATATATGAAAGGAATTGTGTATATATATTCAGAATTTGTACACCAGGGTCAAATAGTCAAGTAAGGTTTGTATTTGGAAATTTAAAAAGGTTTCATCACAATTTGCGAGAAAACATCCTGATTTGTAGCAAACAGATGACTGGTTTTTTTATGATGACAACACATCTTCCCATACTGCACTGAGTGCTAAGCAATTTTTGACTAAAAACAGCATTGAACCCTTGTCTTATTCCCTGTATTTACCCAATTTCACTATGTAACTTTTTTTTTATTTCTTTAGATGAAAAGTGATCTATTTCAAAGGAAAACATTTTTCTGGTATCGAAGAAGTGAAACAAAAGTCAGCAGAAGTACTAAAAGACATTAACAAAGACAACTTTAAAAAATATTTTGAGTAGTGAAAAAAAAATGCTTTTGAAGAAATATATTGATTCTGATGGAGAGTATTTTGAAGGAGACTGAAGTTTCAAAAAAGAAAAACTAGTATATTACTTTTATAAATGAATTCTAATATCTTTTGGATACCCTCATTACTAGATTGTAAGGATTTTGTTTAATTTCTATATATTTTTTTTATTCTAACTGCTTGGGTTTAACTAAAGCATCTATAGACAAATAATTGTATTTTGCTTTTTATTTATTTATATATTTTGTTTAGTTAATTTATATATTTTCTATCTTTTCTAATATATATATAATAATTAATAAAACAAGTTATACATTTCTTAACTTACTTTTAAGCTTGCATTTAAATGATCACTAGATGGAGCTTACCAATAGCTCTAAACAAGCTTTATTTTATAAGTGCCGAAAGAGAAAGAATTCAAAATCTCTATCATTAAGTCCCTACCTCCAGACCAATTGGTTTCAAGCTTATGGCTCACCTCAGTGGAGGGCTGAAACTGTAGAAACTAGATCTAAAATACTAACTCAAAAGTCAACACTTATAAAACATGTTTCTATCAATTTGAAAGTCTGAATTTTTCAGACACGTAAATTTCTTCAAATCCAGCTTTGCAAAACAGATAGCTATATGGATCTGAATTCAGCTCAGTTTCACCATATAGTAATAGCCTCTGCAATATAGTATCGCAAAAGCCATCAAAGGTACACTTATAATAATTAATAACTGAAACACAGGCTTATTCTATACCTGTGTCTATATATATATATATATGCTTGTGTGTATCAGGTTTATTAGATAGAGTGGAGAGTGATGCGTCATCTGAAAGTATATACCCTATATATTACTTATAATAATTAATAAAAAACAAGTTATAAATTTCGTAACTTGCTTTTAAGCTTACCTTTAAATGATCACTATATTGCAGAGGCTATTGCTATATGGTGAAACTGTGCTGAATTCAGACCCATATAGCTATCTGGTTTGCAAAGCTGGATTTGAAGACATTTATGTGTCTGAAAAGTTCAGACTTTCAAATTGATAGAAACTTGTTTTATAAGTGTTGACTTTTGAGTTAGTATTTTAGATCTAGTTTCTAGAATCCCAGCCCTCCAATGAGGTGAGCCATAAGCTCGAAACCAATTGGTCTGGAGGTAGGGACTTAACAATAGACATTTTGAATTCTTTCTCTTTCAGCACTTATAAAAATAAAGCTTGTTTAGAGCTATTGGTAAGCTCCATCTAGTGATCATTTAAATGGAAGCTTAAAAGCAAGTTACGAATTTTATAACTTGTTTTATTAATTATTATTATTGGTAAGCTCATCTAGTGATATATATATATATTGTAATGGAAAATTATTTTAAGAGTTATGGATATATATAATGATGAACTAGACTACAAAGAATGATGACAATCATATATGATCATTCTGCTTTGTTATACAAAATTGATTATAGTAGAATCGAAATAGCTTTAAAATTTGTGCAGGCTTATATGTTCCGCAATACTTAAAATACTATTCCTAATTAAATATACATCCTTAAAAAAAAGAAACATTTATATTGGGAACTATTTACTCACTGGACAAAGAAATTAATCAGTAAACCTTACATTGTTACTCCACAAACTAGCTGTAGAACTTTGGTGGAATCAATAATTCTCTCATCTTATGAAAGCATGAAGTTAAGTTGATTCAATCACAGTATCACTAATCACTTGTATACAGAACAAATATTGAATTGAAAGTAAAGGGCCAGGTTTATATTTTAATAATAAAATATTTAATAACAATAAAGGTTAATAATTAATAATAATATACAGATTTATTTGTTTGAATCTGAACAACTGTCCACTTTCTGATTCATTTAACTTTTTTATTTATGCAATGGGAGAACATCCCTATTTAATACATATTTTAAACTATTGTTTATATTACAACTAATTATATCATGCATGTCAAATGAATATAAATATAAAATTAATAAGATATAAATTAAAATGTACCAATGCATAATTTAATTAAAATTAAACTGAGAGACTGCAACCTCTCAAGCGCTTATAACTATCAACAGCCAATCAGATCGTAAACACTGAGACAGAGAATTTAACAAGAAAAGGGCGGTTCCGCCCTCTTCTTTACTTGTCTTTCTATATATCCAAGCCAGTCTAAAGTACTTAGATCTGAAAGCATGAATCTTAAATATCTTCACACTCAACTTACTAAGTCCAAATTACAAACATACAGTGTGAAATCTTTCGATTTACTATGCAGTAGTTTTTCAATGTTATAACTTGCAGCAACATATGTAAATAATATTTATTTTATAAAACACAGACAGTATTGAAATTAAACTGAGAGACTGCAACCTCTCAAGCGCTTATAACTATCAACAGCCAATCAGATCGTAAACACTGAGACAGAGAATTTAACAAGAAAAGGGGGGTTCCACCCTCTTTACTTGTCTTTCTATAATTTAATTAAACAAATACAACTCTGAGATCTTTTATCTGGGAATAATCTGTACAAGTTTATGAAAGTTTTTTTTTTTTTGCACAGGAATTCTTTAGCATACTAAGAATTGTGGATTTAATTAGTAATGTCTTTGATAACTTAACTTGCCAGTATCTTTCACTTTTTAAATGAAGTTAGTTATATTATAGTTTTGATTTATACAATTGGATTTTAACTATATGGAAATTATAAAATCATTTCATTTTGACATTATTTCTTAAGCATCTTTCTTCATGCTTCACTTATCCTCAGTGAACTCAATGGTTTACATTTGAGATAAATTATCCCTGCAGCTTATAATTTAACCTTGAGATTGGATGGATGGTATACTTCTGTCTTGTATAAGAAGTGACAGAAGATAATCCAATAAGATTTTTTATGTAATTATACTGAAGGATAAGGTCAACAGCAATTATAGCTAATCTGCTCATCTGTCCTTCTTTGGATAAGTTTTTCTTAACTTTTACTCTGAATACTAAATACTATTATTGAATAATTAATATTTAAATTTCTAAGTTTACATGGACTTTTTATATTTTCCCAATTTTTTATTGGAAAGCAACTTTCAAAATAAAAAAATTGATAAAAATGAATTATCAAAAACAAATTGACATCTTTTAATTAGATGTATTTATAAAATAAATTATTTCATTTATTTACTCTTTTTTTTTACATTTAAAGAAAAATGAAAATATTAATATATGTTTAAATTCAATATTTGCTCAGCATTTATATATTTTAGTGTTCTTAATTATAAGCTAAGAGCGGCATCTTTAGCATTTGCAAAACGATTATATTATATCAAAGTATATTTTAAATATAATGAAGAATTTTGGAATATAACAAAGGGATGAATTATGGCTTTCCCCATTAGTGGGATTTTATCATTGATTATGATTAACTATATAAAGGAAAATATAATTGATAAGTATATAAAAAATAAGGAAATTCTAAAATCTCATAAATATATTGATGATATAATTGTAATAGGTAATAATAGAAGTATTGTTAATGCATTTAAAGAGTTGAATACAATATTAAGTTTATAATGGAAAAAAAGGAGAATGGATTAAAGTATTTAGACATTTTTTAAGAAAAGGAAGTAATGGTGAAATACTTATTAAACATTATATTAAGGATAAAGAAAAAAAGTGGTATAATTGATCCAAATTCATATCAATCATGGTCACAGAAAATAGCAGCTTTGAAAGGATTTAAGTTAAGAAATGATAGATTAACATTGAATATAAAAGAAGCATTTGAACTGGAATTGGAAGTTGAGAATGATTATGTTAGTATGGTATATAAAAGAAAAGATATTAAAAAGTTTTTCAGAAATAATAGTAATACAAAAGTAGTGTAAGGCATAGGTATAAAAATATGAAGTGGGTTTCAGTTCTGTATTCAGAGCATTGATATAAGACATTGATAAAAGAAAAGTTACCTGATGATATTAAGATAGGGTGAAAAAATAATAAATCTTTAGGGAATGTGTAACTCAAAAAGGATGGATAATATTAAAAATAGGGTAAGGTTGACTTACAAAATTAGTTATGACCTTTGCAATATGATATATAAAGGTCAGGCAGGAGAGACTGCCATGGAAAGAAGTAAGAAGCACACTAGGACAATTAACAGAAAAGATATAAGATCAGGGCCACGTATACATTTTTTGGATATTGGATGTAAAATGAATTGTGAAAAGAATATTCAGGTAATAAAGTATGTTAAAAATTACAAGGAAAGAAACTTTGTATATTCAAGAAAATTTAAACATATGTGTAAACATTGTTAAAGGTCCAGCACAATTAGAGGGGAATGGGAATTGTTATATTATTGGAAACTTAAGAATTATAATTTTAAAAGTAAAAGGAAATGATTATTATTATTATTGGTTTTTTTTAATTACAGATTATTAGTAAATATATATATATATATTATGGAAAGAAAAAAAGGACTGTAATAAGTTTAATCATTTTTATGTATATATAAGTATTTTATTAATTATATTTAATGTATGTATTTTAATAATTATATTTATTGTAATGTAATGTAAATAATGTCCATTGGTGGAAATTGCTGTAGAGTAATTGGTCACGTCTAATTTGTTCTGCAAGATAAGTTAAAGTTTATATATTTGCAGAGAGATAGATTTAATTGGATTTGGAAAGATCAGGAAAAATATTGTTAACGTTTGGAAAATGATTTGATATGCCATTTTAAATATAAAAGGAAAGAAAATATTTTTGTGTGTGTGTTTACTGCTAGGAAGTTTTAAAACTATGTCATACATAAGATTATTTGTTTTTTAGTAGATTTCTATTAAAGAATTTTTCAATTTAAGAAAGAGTAATTTATTTGAGAAAGAGGATAATGTTATGAAACACGTTATCGATTGCCATTTTAAAAAAAAGTTTTTTTCCTTTTGTATAAAGAGATTTGAAAAGTAATAGAAAAACCATAAATTTAAATATAGAGTAGAAAAGTGTATAATGTATATAGAGTAGAGGAATATATAATGGTCAGAAGGAAAAAATGTGTACTGTGGTAGAGGGTATCATATGTGATAAGGTTTTTCATTTGAAATGTTTAAATAAGACTAGGAAGGATGTAACAGGTATATGGTTATGTAGATCATGTATAAATGTGATAAAAGATGTGAAAAAATGATTTCTAAGTGTAAATATATTAAAGAAAAAGCAAGGAGAAATGGAGGGAAATGTAGTTAAGGAACGTAGAATAGAGTATATATTTAGTGGAGTGACAAGAGATATGGACAACAAAATAAGTAGATGGTTAGCCAAAAAGTAAGTAAGATAGAGGAAGTGATAAAGGATGTAGAAATAAAATTAAAATTGTTAGAGATGAAGTGTGAGCAGATCAATTAATTAATGACTAGAAACGATAAGGAAATCCCAAAGGTGAAAGAGAATGTTATGGATAAAGTAGGGATAGTAAGCTATGAGACATTATTGATAGGAGACTCACTAATTAGAGGATGTGGAGGTGTAATTGCAAGGCAAAATAGAATAGGTATGGACTATGTCTACCTGGAGGTAGAATAAAGGTTGTTACAGATAAGATAGAGAAACAAGGGAATAGAGATGTTTATGTTATGGTAGGGACAAATAATTTGTCAGAGCCATTGGAGAGTTAAGGATGAGTACAAAGCATTGATTAGTAATTTGAATAACATTTAAAAAAAAGTAGGAATAATTGGATTACTACCAAGATTTGACAATAGATATATGTGAGATAGGGCATGTTCTATAAATGAGAGATTGAAAAAATTTATGCGAGAGAAATAATGTTATGTTTGTGGATGTGTTGGATTTTTTATTAGTAATTTGGGAGTTATATAATAAAGATGGATTGCACTTAACAAAATAAGGAATTAAAGCATTAGTGGAGATTTATAAAAAATATTGTAGTTCAGAAAACTTATAAAGGGGATAGAGTTTAAAGTTACAGTATTATCAAAAATTAGAAGAATGAATGGCATGTGAGAAATAAACAAAGGTTAGCTGATTTAGATAATATATGTAGATGTGGAAGATAGAGTCAAAAGAATTTATAAAAGGATAGTAAGAAAAGAAAAAAATGTTAAATTTGGATATTTGAATATGCAAGGTGATAAAAAATTAGCAAAGTAGCTGGAATCAAACAAAGCAGTTAGAAATGAAGAGCTTGCGGTATTAGCACTAATGGAAACACTTCTAAGAGAAGAAGCATCTATATTAAAAGACTTGGTATGGCCGGATATAAATTGAAAAGAAAAAAATGAATGGTGGTATAGAAGTTATATCAAAAAAATATTTAAATACTAAGTGTCAAGAACATTAGTGATTCGTGATAAGGTTAGGAAGACGAAGCTATGTTGGCTATAGTGTATATGGCCACTGGAGATAGTAAAACTATAATGAAGTGGAACAGTAGCATATATGAATGCCTGGTTAAAGATATATAGAGTTTCAAAAAGGGGGGAAGAAAATATTAGTTATAGGGGATATGATTGGGCATATTGAAGAAATTGATGACATGGATAACAAGAATGGACATGTTTTGAAAGTTTTTTGTGAGAAAGTGAATTTGATAATTGGAAATTTGTCAAATATTTATGAGGGACAATACATATGATCTAGGAATAATATATTTCACACAATAGATTATGTATTAGTAGAGAAAGAGGGAATGAATAAACTATGGAAAATGAAAGTGTTTGATAATAAAGAGAGAGTGTATAATAGTGTTAATAATTTATTTATAATAGAAATAGTTAGTAATGTTATGGAAAGTAGTAATATAAGTAGAAAGGATAGTGAAAGATGTGAATGGAGAATGAATGATAAGAATAAGTTAAAAGAATATAAAATAAAAGTAGAAGAAATTATGGAAGAGTTTCTTGGGGATGAATATAAGGACTGGTGTGGTGAAGTAGAAAAAGTGACAAATAGGGTTTTAAATGAGAATATTCAGAAGAATAAAAGTAATAGAAAAGTGAGAATTAGTAAAAGTGTAAAAGAAGGAAAAACACATGCAGAGAATATAAATGAGCTATTAAAAACAAAGAAATGAAAAAGATGTTAATATCAAATGGGAAAAATATTTTAAAAAAAGAATGGCTAAAATAGATAATTATATATAAAGAATGAAATTAAATAGTAAATTATTGGAGTATATTAAAAAAAGTGTAAGAAATGTCAGTAAAAAATTTTGGAAATATATTAAAAGAAGGAATGTAGGGGAGAGAGAAATAGTATTACTAAATAATGAGGGAAAAGAGTGTAGCTCTAGAGAAGAATTAGAGACAATCTTAAATAATTATGTAATGGATATAGAAAAGATATTAGATGTGAAGGGCAGAGAGATAACAAACATAAAAGCATATAGTAATGAAAATATTAGGTTTACAGAAAAGGAATTGAATGAAACGGGAAGAAATTGAAAACTGGAAAGGCAAGAGGTTTAGATGGATTGGGCAGCAGAGATGATGATAAATTTAGGAAATAAGACAAAATTAAATCTATTGACATGTTTTAATAAGATGCCACAGAAGAAAGAATTTTCAGAGAGCTGGAATAATACAAGAGTAAGATTACTATTTAAAGGAAAGGATAAGGATCATAGAAAGTTAAACAATTATAGACTGATAAGGGTAACATCAGCGTTATATAAAGATTTTGCATAGATTGTTGCTGGAAGAATGGCAAAATGGATGGAGGAAAATAATATAAATGGGAGAAATGCAAGGATGTTTTCGATCAGATAGGTGTATAGGAGATAGTTTATTTGTGGTCACATAACTTATAGATATGATAGGAATACAGATAGACAGTTATATATGGTCTTTATAGATATAGAGAAGGCATTTGATAGAGTAAATAGAAATAGATTTGAGGACATTTAGTAAATTTGGGAATGAATGGAGCTTTAGTGGATCTTATTAAGAGATTGTATGAAAATTATTACTGTATGTATCAATTAGGAAATATAGAATCAGTTAGAGTTAAAAGTGGGATGGGACTAAGGCAAGGATACCCTATGTCAGCTATTTTGTTTTTGTTATATTTGAGAGAAATGGAGGGATGAATAGAAAGACTAGGAAGAGGGATAGATACACAATTAAAATAGAATGCAAGGGAATGTATATATTATCATGTTTTTTTATTTCCTGATATGTTCTTGTGCACAGAAAATAGGGAATATATGGAAGTTATGCTGAAGATGGATGCATGGGTGGATAAAGAGATGGGGATTAAATTTAATCTAGTAAAATCAAAAGTAATGATGATAAATGCTGGGGAAAGAGAAGAGAAATAATTTTTATTGGGGGATATAAATTTAAATGTGGGGAATAGGTATAACTATTTGGGAATTATCTTAAGTAATCAGAAAAATTGCTTGGATGGTTGGGAGAAAAATTGATAAATGAAGTGAAGAAAAGAAAGGGACTGATAAAGAAATTAACAGTGTTTTCATATAATATATATAATATAGCTAGAATTGTATGAAAGGGAGTGGCAGTAGCAGAATTAATGTATGGTAACAATGTGTTGTCTGTTAGTAAAGATGTGTTAGATTACTTAGAAAAAGTACAAAGAAAAGTAGGAAGACATGCATTAGATGCAGATGTTAGATTACTTAGAATGCCGGGTAAGAAAAGTAGGAAGACATGCATTAGATGCAGATGTGTGGTCATCAAAGGAGGCAATTCAAGGAGAAATGGGAGGGTCGGGGTATTATATGGGAGATGCAAAAAGTAAAATGAAAATGTGTGGTAGATTTCAATTTATGAATAATAAATGAATAGCCAAAATAGTATTTAATTGAGTTATGACTAAAGGACAGGTAATAAGATGGGTGAGAAAGGTAGTGTGATATGCAGAAGGTTTGTCTAAAGACTTTATGTCAGAATACTTATACAAAAGGTGGGATGATTGTGTTAGGAGAATTGTTGAGTATTGTAGTATCAAGGAATGGAATAGAAGAATGGATGCATTAATAACAAATAGGGAGTTGGAGAGATGGAGAATTAGTATGGAGAGTAAAAAGAGTTTAAATATATGTAGAAGTAAACAATATTGAGTGCAAGTTAATTTATGATAATAGCAAGGAAAGTAGTTTACTGTTTAAGGCTTGAATAGAATAATTAGCAACAAGAAAATATATGCATAACTGGAGAAATGTAGGTAATTTAGTCTGAAAATTATGTAAGGAAGGCATAGAAAATATTAGGCATCTGTTAATTGAGGGTAAATGTTTACAAGGAGAAAGGGTGCAAATAATGAAGTTGTGGGAGAATAAATGTAAACAAAGTAATAATACAGAAAGTGGCTTCATGGCTTTTATGCTGGGTTTGGAAAAAGATAAGGGGGATTTAGATATAAAGGCCATAGAATTGACAAGGATAATGTTGTGGAAATGGGATGGAGCATGATAGAAAAAAATATGGGAAAAACTTAGAGTGCCAAATGGAAAAGAAAGGGAAGGTGGCTAACAGGTCTCTCTGGGCATAGTAGCTGAGAGATTCCTGACTTCGGGAAGCCACACTGCATCACATTGCAAGGAATGAAAACCAGATTGATGTATTAATAATATGTTTATTTATAGTGAGTTGTCTATTTCAATTTTGCTTTAAATTGATTATTTTTAATTTTAAATCCAAGTATCATGATTTTTCTGTTTTAATTTTAATCTGCATTAGTTTGTGGTGATCCCTATTTTATTACCCTAAACTAATCATCTCTACATTAACTGCTAAAGTAGAATTGATTCTAGAATGGAAATAAAGAGTTTGGCACCATCTTATTGTATGGTGTTACAAACAATCAATGTTTAATAAAATGTTTTCATTTAGGAAAAAATATGGGTAAAAATCTTTTTTTAATAAAAATATCAAACAAAATTGTTCATCAGTTGTATATTATTAATATGATTTATAACTTCATTATAATTCATCTATTATATTCTTAAAAAAAGTTTCTAGTTTACTTTGTTATATATAAAAAAAATGATTCTGATAATATATAGTAGATCTTTGAGAAAGCTGCTTATTAAGATTATGTACTTGATAAATGTTTAATTTATTTATTATATATATATACTATTTTTAATTAATGTTAAAACATATGTTTATATATATTGCAAACTAGGTCATTTTAGAAAGATCAGAAGAAATGAAAAAAATGGATCAGAATTTACCTTCCAGTGAATCTCGAAAATTAGCCTTTCTTGATTTATTGCTTCACATGTCAGATGATGGTAAAGTTCTTTCATTTGAAGATATTCAGGAAGAAGTTGATACCATTATGTTTGAGGTTTTATTTTAAACATTTTTTTTAATGATAATTTTTAATTTATTAAAAATAGTACAGATACCATACTGGTGATCTGGGGCTATTGGTTCCCAAGTCTTCCTTGGATTAAGAATTTTGTTAGATTAAATAGAAATAATCTAGTAATAATTTAATAATATTTTTTTTAACCTTTTTTATCTCTCTTTATAAACCTCCCACCTCTTTAAAGTTTCCATGTGCTTCTGGAAAATTAAAAATATATTAAATGTAAATATTAAATATTGTAATAACCAATATTTTATATTATTACAATAAAAGTTTACTGATTAGATTTTTTTTTTTTTGCTAGTTTATTCAGAGATCCCATCTTACTTTACTTTGTGAAAGTATATTTACAAATGATTTATGATATTTCTTATTTGTTCAAGATTTGTTTTTCTTACCTCTTTTTTTTCTTCACAGAAATATATGGCATTTAAGTAATAACATTTTTTTTTCAATTGCTGACATAGTTCAGCTTAGTTAGATCCCCCTCCCTTATACACTACCTTCCATATTTGGTAGAAAAAATTAGAAATCTTAAATGATGTAGAATAATTAGATAAACTCTTTAAAAAAATAAAAATAAAAACACAATACTTAGGCTTATTAATTTATAGGTATTTTTCTTTAAAATGTATGTAGTTCACCTTATTTAGATCCCCCTCCCTTACACTCACCTTCCATGTTTGGTAGAAAAAATTAGAAATCTTAAATGAAATAGAATAATTAGATAAACTCTTTAAAAAAATAAAAATAAAAACACAATATTTAGGCTTATTAATTTATAGGTATTTTTTTAAAAATGTATATATTTTTTTCTAATAAAGACATTTTTTTAAACCATTTATAAAATTATTTATTGTGCAGTATTTAGTATTAGTAATTTTTTAATGTATACATATTCAAAATTAAATATTTAACTTATCCTAAAATAATAAAATTTGACAATTGTGGAAATTTAAAGAACCTTATATAATTTTGTTGTTAGACTTTACTGGATTTATGGTTTTGTATCTGTATTAATTCATTTATTTATTTTTTTCAATTTATATGTGTTAAATATAGATATTTCTTTTATAATGATTAATCTGTTATTAAAAATATTTCACACATCTTTATACTGTATAGATTCAGATTATAGTTTAGTAGGAGTATACTTGGATTAACTTTTATGAGAAGATAAAGAAATGGGAAATTGGAGAAAAAAATTTTAAGTTGTTGGGAAAATAAAAAGCATAAATAGTCATAGTATAATTGATATAGTATATTCAAATAAAAAATAGAATATATTCCCAAGGAAAGGTTAAAAAATACTGCAGGAGAGGCAAACAACTAAAAATAATTGGGTAAATAATAATATGCTAAAATGACAGAGAGAAGAAAAGTTAATGTGAAGTCTTTAGAAGATAGAATTTTCATAAAAGGCTTAATTGTTAATGGAGATATGAAACAAATAAAGCAATAAGAGAATGGTAGAAGAGGAATGTAGGCAAATAGAGGAATTCTACATTCCTCTTGTTGCCATTTAATCTATAATAAAATAAAATACTTTACTATGAATGGAAATAGTAGAGTGCAGGAATGAAATAATAATTAAAAATAAAAGTGTAAAATATTTGTAAATAAGTTAAATGCATTGAAAAGATGGCACGAATATATCATGGTTTATATAATGGAAATAACACTTTTATCTGTTTTAATTGAAAAAAAAATTACTTAGATTAGAAATAAAATAGGTTATGCAATAATGAAGTTGTAAAAGCATTATCTGAGATTAATTTTTATATGGCTCAAAAATTGATTACTGAAGGCTATAAGAAAAAGAGTTTAAGAAAATTAATATTTGTAATATAATTCATGATTCAAGTGAATGATGGGAAGACTAATTTTGTTTTGTATATATATGTTGTATGTTTAGTTGAATTTCAATTGAAAAGATCTATTTGTTAATAGATGAAACCATGGTTGTGAAAGAATTTTAATAAAATTTTGTTGTTTTGGCTAATATGAATTTCTATTTTATTTATAATTGCTAGTATAGTGTTAGGCAGTATTTAATTTATATAAACATGCATATTATCTCATGTAATTCATGTTATAGCAAATACAATTTTATTCATACAATGAGTTTAAAAAAAGAGTCATTAGTTAATATACAATGTATTTCGTTGTGTATGGATAAAACCATATTATAGAAGAAATAACTTTTGAATATTTGATTCATTCTTTAAAAAAGCTAAAAACAAATTAAAATAAATGAATGTTAAAGATGAAGAAATAATTATTGTTTTCATAGTGATTTTTTAATATGCAACAAAATGAGAAATATTAAATCAGCAAATATTTATATTATTATCAAGCAAAATAGTCCTTGATATATATATATAGAAGATAAAAGTTTGATAATAATCATAGATATTTATACAATGATTTGTGATAATCTTTTACTTCTGAGAAACATTTTGGAATATTGTATCTTGGTGGGTAAATTTCATGAATGAATAGTATTAGAATTCTGACTGTTTACATATTAAAATGGATTTATAATAATTTCTAAAAGAGGTTTTTATCTTTCTGATAACATCCTATTATTTCTTGATAATTTTCAATGCAATGTGCTAATTAAAACAAATAATATCTAGTCATTTAAAGAAAAATGTATTCCTGAGTTTTCAAGTAAACCAAGATGGTGGCCCATATTTTTGATAAATCTACAATTTTGGGAATCCACAAAAATGTTTACTGTTATTTTAAAAAAGAAATCATTGTGGAAAAATTAATTACAATATTTACAGTTTATTTATTTTTTGTTTAATTTATTAACAGAAAAATGAAAAAAAATTATATAAAATACAATATTTACACTTTATTCATGTCGGCTGCATGCACACTTTTCAAGAGGGCAGGATCCTGTACTTTTGGAAATAGTCTACTGAATCACAATCTGTGACAGGAAAATCCAAAATTTCTAATCATTATGACAATTTACCAAAAAAACGAACACATCTCAGGTAGATTATAGATCCTCGAAACTACATTTATCAAAAATATGGGCTGCCATCTTGGTTTACTTGGAAACTCACAAGTATCAAAAAAAATTATACACAAATTCAGAAAATGATTTATTATTATTATTTTGGCAAAACTAAATAAGATATAGTATATACTCAACAGAATTTTTGAGTTTGAGGCAAAAATAATATTTTAGAAGTATGAAAGATTTTACACTAAAAAGGTAAATATATATTTTAATTGTGAGTATAAATAATTAAAGAAGCTTTTAAGGTCTATATAATAATTTATAATATATACTTTTGCTCAGACTAGATCAAAGACTGTCATAAGATCAATATATGCATATATATTTATGTAAAAAGACTTTGGTATTGAACATTTGAATTATTATTTATATAAATAAAGAACAACTATAGAAGATAAGTTAACATTTGTAATAAACTGAATGATAGTGGTTAAACTTAAAAGCTTGAGGCATGACATGATGAGTGTTGTAAATTGAGAATATTGATAAACTACCAACAACAATATCATATGACTGGTCAAGCGTTGGTGGTCGAGTGTTTAGCATGGCTGTTTTACAAGCAGTTGTCCTGAGATTCGCTTCCTGGCCGGTGCTTTGACAGATTAAAAAAAAACAATATCATATGATCCACTTACTGAAATCTTTAATAATCGATGAATTCCAGATTATAATGTACCTATCACCAGAGCAATTTTTGCTTTCACCCTTATCTATGGAGGATTTAAAACAAACTAATTCATTTATACATCTATTCTAGCCACAATCTTTTATTTTTTCACTCTACTCAAATTAATAGACTGAAATTAAAAAAAAAGGTTTGAACCCAAGCTAATTATTTACTTGCTTAGTTATATAGCCGTTTGAAATAGTACTTTGGCCTCTAAAATATGTGGAAACTAATTTGCTGTCGGATCTGTATAAATATAAAACTGAGTTGATTTGTGTCTACAACCTTAAGATGTTTTTGAATATCAGGTTATTAGCTAGAATAATATAAGCCAAAACCCAACATTAATCTGAAAATGGGTATGTTGTAGCATTATACCATCTGATTTCACTTGATTATTCAAGCCTGCAGTAGATTATTCTCTTAGAAATACTGAGAAAGTGATAAGCAATATCTGAAAAATCTGTACAATATTCATTTAAATATTAGATATCATCATATTTTCTACCATTGTCATTCCATTGCAGAACAAATGTTTTTTTTTTTCAAGTTTAATCCAATTTCTCTGATTTAGCTTCTTTTTTCAACATTACTCTAGAAAATGTCCATATCTCATCATCCATTTACATTATATGAAATTTTTTATAATCTCCTGGGATCAAATTCAAGGCTTTGATTATCCATTCATTGTCATATCTTTTAGCAACATTTTTAGTCTTGCTCAGTTTTAGTTCTGAATTTTTTCAATAATATTAATGATACCTATTTGTTCTATCACCCATGTATTTGCATTTTATTCCTTTGTGTTAATCCTAATATACATCTCTGTATTTTATTGTGTGCTCTGCAATTCTTCACATTATATTTGTAAAAGCAAAATATAATCTTTGATTGTTCTTCTACTAAGATTCCAAGTTTCAGATCCATAATTAAATGCTGATAAAATGTATTTCTTAAAAAACTTTTTTCCTACTAAAAGCACTTCATCCAAGTTTAATTTTATGATTATTTTCATCCATTGTTTACATCAAGGAATATTAAAGTGTGGAATTTATTTATACTTGTTAAGTTCCTTTAATTCATTACTTTATCTTTATTTTTTATTTTTGAAACGTCATTGAATACAACTTTAGTCTTTTTAGCATTTACTTTTAATCATACTTTTTCGCTTTCATCAGATAGTGCTTGTAATAATTTTTGAAACTCTGATTTATTATTTCAAAAACAACTATATTATTTATAAAATCTAAATGATTTAAATAATCTCTATTCCCTTAACTTCTCATTTTAATCCACAAAAAACTTATTAAAAAACTTCTGTAAATTGTTTTAGAGAGATGGAATCATCCATGCAAATGTTAATCTTAATGTTATCTTATAGGCCAGTTAATACTGTAGCTTTTCTATAAATATTTTTCTGAACTTTTATACTATGCTGAATTTAGGTTTTGATATCTAATAATTTTTAAAGTAGAATTAAATGCTTTTCATAATCTACAAATCATTACTCATGCTGATTGGTCCTTTTAATAATTTCATTTAATGTTTGAATGTGATGTACTGAAATATAAGCACTTAAATTCAGCTATTTCTTCATCTACTTCTTTTAAAATAATTATAATGATTTCATATTTCCTGGATTTTTTACATTATGCCTTATAGATTTAATTGCATGCCTCTCTTCTTCATTTTAAATATTTGACATTTCAAAAGATGTTGCTATAACTATTGGAGTCTACTTTTTTTTTTTTAATTACTATATTTTAAATTTTGGATTAATTTTTTTTTTCATGTATAATGTTTTTTTTTTTACATTTTTATTTTATAAATTATTTTGATAATTTTATTTTCAAAAATATATCCAATTTTGTTTGGATATATATTAGTGATTTTTTTAAATTACAGTTTTATTTTTGTTATTGTAATCTTGTTTCTATTGAATTTGTTTGTTTCTTCACTATATATTTTTAATATTTTATTTTTACATAATTTATATGTTTCATATGTTCCATTTTTTATTATTGTTTTTAGTTATATGTTTATCATTTAAAATACATTTATCATTTTTTTTCATTTTTTATTAGTTATAGTTTTTACTTTTATGTGCCTTTTGTTTAATTTTCTGATGTTATTAATCTTATTTATAATATTTATATATATATTTTGAAATTTGTTCACACATATATTGAAGCAGATGGATCTGTAGGCCAGATCCAAGCTTCACATCTTTCTAGATTACTAGACAAGGATGAAACTTGATCCACGCGTGTTATGATGTTTGTAAAACTTTCCGTCTGCCATTTTATCTACATTTAAATTTTAGGCCAGTAAATAAGTTATTAAAGTATTAATTTTCTATTAAAATGTTTTACTATAAATATTAGAAGGGCCCAGATAGATAGATATATGCAAATACATTTATATATAGAATTACAGACGGAAACTTTTATAAAAATCAATATATAAATTTTTAATATAATATTTTTTTAAGTATTTTAGTCTGGAGATTTGCTTTTATGATAAATCTTACTAACATTCCATAGCGTTCAAACAAAAGAAAATCCATTAACAAAATGGTAATGGATTTTCTAATTAAAGTAAAATTAAAATAGAAAAGATAATTTGAAATATAAATTCTGCAAATCTATATTTAATTAAAAATAGATTTGAAGCAATTAAATCATTGGGTTTATCAGGAGAATTGATCTCAAGAATACAATACCAATATACTGTAGGTATTCCAACATTGCCACTTAACCTGGAACGTATGAAAAAGGGAATTTCCCAAAAATAGTTTAAAAAGGTATAAATAGCCAAAGAGAACAATAGAGGCCAGCCAGTCCCAGTTTTTGTCAGCAATTGCCTGGTAAATTTATGCCAGTCAAATTTTTAAAATAATGATAAAATGTTCCGAAGTATGGTAGCAGAATAGACGGCGTCAATCTGCCCGCTTCCCGTGTCCTAAATATGATCATCAAAATACCATAAGTTGGAGAAACCTCGTAAAAACGAACTGTTGGACTCTTTTATTCAATTCATAACTAGCTATGCCTGTGTAGAAATTCAGTTTTCATCGTGGGATTCCAACTTCCACTTGGACTCATAATAAATTAGTTAATATGTTTCCAATTTGTAATTTCTAACCACCTAATTTATTCTTCTAAACTCCAGTGACCCAATAATGTAACTCCTGTTAATTGTAATGTCTTCTAAAGTGTAATCCCCATAATGTAATTTAAAATATTTAATTTAATATTCTATAAAAATATACTTGCTATTACTTAAAATCTAATATCTTTGCTCTCTTTCTATTTGTTTTAAAATTATGCCTCTTTTTAATGCTAAACTTCCTTCTAATTGCGGTTTAGAAAATATTATTATTCATTACTTAAAATGAAATGAATGTATGCCAATTTTTGTTCCATCTTGACAAAAGCTTTACTTAAATAAATATTCGCTGCCTATTTCCCGACCAATGTTTGTCGGTAAATAAAAATAAATAATTCTCTAGCTCTGAAGATTTTGGAGCAACTTTTATTTTGTCAAGATGAAACCATTTTATATTATTATGTGTCTTTTTTATATTTATACATACACAGTTTAGTTGTGGGGAGACGTGAGATTCAAGTATGAGAGTTCATTTAGTTAAATTATTTCATTTTTAAAGAGTGAAAGGGAGGGGTTTTATAAATTATATTCATGTTAAATAATAAGAGAGAAATAGAATGTCATTTGAAATGTTAGTGGGATTTTGTGTTGAAGGGAGATACATGTCACTCGTTTTAGAGATTCATAATAATACTTAATTACATTCAAATGTCAGCCTTTCAAGAGGAAAATATTCATTTATTTGACACCCTCATAAGGCCCGTGCTCAATTAGCTTGAAAGGCTGATATTTGAATGTAATATAATTGTAAACACGGCGCTTGATAAAATCATTGCTTATTTACTAATAATACTTAATGCTTATTTTACTCTTGTTTGTCTGATTTTGGTCAATCCATATAACATTTGTGTAATCTTTAGCTCAGCACAAGTTTATATTTAAATGCTAAAATATATTTTCCAGTACTCGTATTTTACCTCGCCAGCATTTGGCTTGATTACTTGTCTTTTGTTCTTCATGATCGCTAGGTCAAAACTAGACCACTTGATAATTTCACTGGCCATAAATGTTCTTATCAGGATATGAAAGCCAAAAATGGGAAGAACTGGGGCAGGTGGAGCTTAGCCAGCCTTAGTGATTCCCATTTCTTTCACCTGAAATATTTTAGGTTTGCCAATGGCGTTGACTATTCTTTCTTTATTTCTTGCGTCATGGGAACAGGAGCATGTGTGTTGAGTCTATGCTAGTAATGTAATGTCGAATGCTGGGATTTGTTCACTTTTCTTTGTTTGAGCACATTATGGCAGATTGACCACGATCTGATTAATTTATGTAGTTTAAATCTTGAAATATTTATGTGCGAATATCGCAATCCATTTATATTTTAAATGTGCCACTCTCTCTGACACCAGTTCCTATAGTTTGAGTTGATCATTTCTCTCTTAAAATAGATTTAATCATAAGTAAATTATGTTTAAAATAGCTCTTTAAAATATCTATTCTGATATCTCAGACTTGGGCGGGCGTCTTCCATAAATCGCTAATCATGACATTTGTTATATTGGCATATAAACTATACCGCTCTCTCGCCTGAGGCATAATAAATGACAGAATAGAACTTTGTGTTAAATAAGTTATGAAATCAAATCAGAGACATTAGATAAATTATAAAAATGTTTTATTAAATATATATGTGAATTTAAGCTACACGTGGTTCATCTCTATTCCTTCATTCTAAAATTAGTATTTTTCTAATTAATTATTGTGCTGCTATCTGATGAATCAAGGTCACAGCCATACCATTTTATATTTAAATAAATAGATAGTCTAATTAAAGTTAATAATTAGAGTTAGACATACGAATTAGATGAGACTCATGCTCTATCGTTGATGCTAGTGGGCTGGAGTGTGGAAAAGATTAATTACTTGCCTCAAAAATGTTGTTAATTAGTTTGCAGATTTAGAGAGTGGATAAACAGGGCAGAATCCATAAGTATTCTTTATCTTTGATCTCGCGTACGGTTGGATTTGAGGTACTTTTACCCAGGCTGTGAATTGTGTTGAGTTAACATACAATTTCGATTGGTACAATATTAATATACACCCGGGTCTCTTTTTATGCAGATTTATTTAATGCGATTTTGAAGTTATGCGATTCATGTCTCTTCTTAATATCTTTGTATGCGGTTTTCTTTTATGCGATAAAAATTATTAGAACAGAAGTCAAGCTCCGATAATGCACTATTACTTTAAATATTATAAATTTCACACACTCACGTCATATTTAAAGTAATAGCGCATTATCGGAGTTCGACTTCCATCTAATAATTTCAATATTTTCAGCGCTTTATAATAGTACTGTGATAGATTTTATGCAATAAAGAAATTCATAATTTACTTAAAATCAGAATTTCCCCATTTTATATACACACATTAAATTTTACAAGTTTATAATGTAAATCTGTTCAAACGTTATAGATGAAAAATATTATGTATGTTGTTGTTTTCGTATTTTAAATCACATTGCTTTTTATAAAAAGAGTACGTAATCAATTAATCATTTAGTGTCCACAAGTTTATTTTTAAAAGGTGAGTTATAGCGGTGGGCACAATTAAATTTGACAATTAAAATCTGATTTTTAATTGTAATTAACAATTTAAAAATTACATAACGTTAAGGTGATGTGAAACAATGAAATTTGATTTTTAAATGGAATTGAAAATTAAAAAATTAAAGACAAAAATAAGAATTTAATTTTTAATTGTTAGTTTTAATTAAATTTTGCCCAATCGTAAGTCTAAATTCTTATTTTTATTTAAAACTTTTAAATTACTCCAACAGAGAGAAAAAAACACCCAAGAAAATGAATTTCTTTGTAAACAAAAATTTCAATTTTAGATCGCTTAGCGAAATGGGAAGGATCAACAGCGATTGGAAAATGTTTTAGTTGTATTTCCTCTTGACCTCGTTTAAGGAGAAGCTACAGTACCTCATATCACATCACATCATAATGAATCTGATGTCTCGAATAGCAATAATGATTAAAATATCCTACATGTATGAAAAAAATTGTAAATTACGCATAAAAATATATTGTTTTGAATAAAATTAAATACTGTAATTAATAAAAAAAAGTTTGGATTGTATCAATTTTTTTCAAATTTGAAATTTTTTATTAGTCATATTTTATTTTCTTATTTTTGTTTTTATGCAAATTTTAAAGTAATTTTACGTTGTTGCTTTGCTTTTATGCGATTGTTGGAAAATTACAGTATGTATCACCTATTTTTCAGTGTAAGTTAAGTCTATTTTTATGCGATTTCTTTTGTGCGCATTTTCTGAGGAACCTATCTACCGCATAAAATGAGACCCAGGTGTATTATTAATACACTTTCCCTTCCTCCATTAATAAATCTTTTTGCATACAAAAATTATTATTAAATCCAATGATTATATGTTTATATCAAATGTAGGTAGATGATTATATTTGCATATTTAATAAAACAGAAAAATGGATCAATTTTTAAAATGTATAAAAAAATAAAATAAAATTTATTATAAAAAAAAGAGTTCAATAAAATTAAATACATAGTTATGCTAATAATTAAATTAATACAATATACAGGTTTAAACCTGCATTTATACATTAATAATAAAAATATATATATAAGAGTGAAAACAGCAGTATTTAGAAAACAAAATAGTACACATATAATTGTTTGTTTTTTTAACATTTCAAGCATGAATAAAACTGTAATGTATTGTTCAGATGACAAATTATATAAAGAAAAAATAAAAAGAATTATAAGAGTTCACTATATTTAAATTTTTAATGAATATACCAAAAAAAAAAAACAGTAAGAAAATGTAGCCAAAGAAGAGAAACATAATAATAATAAAAAGAAAGAAGAAAGTAAAAAATAAATATTTTTGAATACAATTTAACAATATAGATATTGCAAATAATATTAATAACTTTATAAGAAAATTAAACAAAAATAATTAATGAAAAAAGAAGAAATTGAATACATTTATTAAATAATAAATGCATAACAAATAACAACAATAAAAATATAATAAATAAAATGTATATAATAACTGGTAAAGAATATATAAAAAAAAGCAAAATATTAAATATATATTGGAGAAGTAGGAAACTCAATAAAAATAAGATTAATACAACACAACTATAATGATAATAATAATATAAAAACCGACATATATTTATGTAAAAGAAATTGAATATGTTTTTGGAAATAAAAGTAAAAAAAAAAGATTATTTATTAAAAAATTAACAACGAATAATTAATGTAAAATATAAAGGATTAATGTCAATTAAATATAATTTTAAAAATAAAACGTTAATGAATTAGTTGTGTTGATAAAAGAGAGAGTTATAATATCTTATAATAACATTCTTAAGGTAAACATTTTTTTTTTCACATGTAAAATTGTTATAAAAATGTGATTATATAAAATATTTAATATGCAGACATATGATTATATTAAATTACATCGTTATATTTTATAACCATACTATTTTAGTATTGTATATCTAAAATAATGTTAAGAAATATGAATATATAAATAAACATTAATGATTTATTTATTTTTATACATAAGATTTTAAGATTGTTTTTTGAATTGTTTTATTAAAAAATATATTTGAAGTTAATATTTAATGTCTTAGAATGTAAGTAATATAATCAAATATTCTAAAATATTTACATATCTCCTTATACAGGCTGTGGTTTCAGCTGAAACTGAAAATAAAGAAGAAAAAAAAGTTTAAAATGAGATAAAAAAGAGAATTTGTACTATTGTATTAAATTGTGTAATATAGAAATGTGTAGGCATTCGAATGTTGTGTGCGTACATATATATATATTTTGTAACTGAAAGAAAAATTTATAACAGTATACAAAATACTGTAATGATGATTGATAAAAAGACTGTTAAAAGGCTATTACTTTCTAACCAATTACAAAACATATATTGATGAGTGATATAATGATAGTTGCTATAATTCAATAACTAAACACTAAACATGATATGTAATATGCTCTAGCTGTTCATCATTTGTAACTGAGTAAATTAAATGAGAAATGAATTCACTGTGTTAGCTAAAATACAATTTATAATTAAATAAGGATGATGCTAACATATAAATAAAAATATATGCATATCATGCTCTATTTGGGTGTCTATTTCTAATTAATTAAATATAACATTATAGCCCGTTTGCAACTATCCTAAACATTAATTCTGTTACGCTAATAATGAAATAAATAAATTATCTCATTTTTCCATATAAAATAACCAAATGAAAATTAAAGCTGTCATCATTAAAGATATAAAATATTTAGATATTGGGGAAATCATTTGAACAACAAAACATACTGGCCATTGTCATCAAATAAAATAATATTAAATATAGCAACTGAATAAAATTACCCACTGTGAGATCCCTGGAGTGCCTTATGCTCAACCCTGGAGTGCCTTATGCTCAACTCCAATAATAGGTTCTTTTAACCGAGAATCCTTCTCATTCCTCTTTCCATGTATATACGACCATTCATGGTCACACGCACACACTGGTGCTGTTTATAACAACTTATTAAAAAATACATAAAATTAATATTATGAAGTTGGAAAGGGATTAAATCACTCTTTATTCAGTTTAGCTAAGTACATGTGTTTTCCCATGAGCGCCACTAGATTGTTTTAAATCTAGATAAATATCTGTTAAGAGTGTACTGAGTTCAAACTCATTCGGTATGTTTTTACTACACATGACTTAGATGACTAATGAACAAAAAAAATGACATTCTTATATTTTATCTGTCAATAAAATTACAAGATCCCTATATCACCAAAATTTATGTAGATCAAAGACTCTTGTTGTAGATATTACTAGCTCATTTTATGTATATTGATGAACAGACAATTATATTCTTATTAATGGCTTCCAAACAAGCATCGTGAAGACCATTACTGATATAGATAGCCATTTAACTTAATTATTTATCACAATATAAAGATAATAATGATGATGATAATAATAGTGATGATGATGATACCAGCCATAGCTTTATAATAAACTCACAACAATAAATTTATCTTTATAAACTCATAGGCACTTTTTAAAATCATCCCTTATCAAAATGGGATTTAAATATGATATTCACTGGCATTTAGAAGTTTATGGTTATTTATTAAAATACTTTTATAGTTAAAACTAGGATTCAATAATACTAGTGATGATGACTGATCATCACACCTCTCCCCACGTGATATTCTACTTTCTATAAACCCCTATTTACTAAATATATTAATTATGTTTAATATTAGATTTACTGATTATAATTTATTTAATGATGATGATGATGGTGATCATAACTCTTGTATAGTATTATTTGAAACAGTGTTTCAATCAATAACACGATATTCATCTTTGATGAGGATGATCAAAACTCATGGGCACAACATAATTTTTAGCTTTCTATTATTAATCTCTAATTATTAAAACTGAGTTAGATGTCAAGCATAATCCTTAAATACTTAAATGTAAATCAATATTCTAGCTTGCTCAACATTTGCAAGCATTTGCTTAAATATTTGCGAGTGCTGGTGATACTTAATATCTGCGAGTGATGACAATCAATTAAAACAACAGAATTAAGACAAGAAAATACAACAACATTTTTTAATAAGAACTCGGAAACCAATAAAGATATATATAACTATATTTATTAATACTACTCTTCTTTAAAATCAAATTTACTAATTAGATAAATGGTTTATTATTACATTGATTAAATATAGAATTAATACAAAAATTTATATACGCGTAACCACATAAATTTAATATACAAGTTTGTCATTTTGGATATTTTAAAATAAGCTGGCTTAAAATGACATTTTTAAAAAAAATATTTCATTGAATGCTTACTTAAGTCTTTCCTAACTTATTATATCATAAAAATAAATTTCCTATGTAACTTGTGTGTTTTATTTCACTTCCATTCAAATGTGAATCCCTGCTTTATAATTTACCATATTCAAACTAATTATGTATAACCTATTTTGATGTGTTTGTATAAGCAATTATACATGCGCACACACCCTGTGATATGTCAACATATATTTTCAAAATGTGTTCCCTTATATTAGAAATTAATACATAAATCACATATATAAAAAATATTCTTGCAACCTTAAGCAAAAGAAAATAAAATACATTATATCAATTTTAATATGCAACAAGATAAATAAAAAAAACAACAACATTATAGATGCATATATTTATAGGTTGCTCATTATCACCATAAATGAAAAACAATAAAAAAAAAACATTTCGATATTACAATATATAATAAAAGAAAATAATAAAAAATAATGAAAATTTAAGTTTAAAGATTTAAACTGTGTTTGTGTTATGTTATGTGATATTGAGAATAACTATTGATAAATAAGCCTTTAATGTTTCTGTATCAAAAGAAAATTGCTTTGACCAATAAATTAAGGTTTACTTTTAATAAGTAATAATAAAAGATCTGTTAATGAAAGTTCATAGTTACCCGATTATTTTCACTTCTTATAAATGTCCTGAGTTTGAATTTTCCGACTGCTTGTCTTTGCTCCATTTAAAAAAAAGAAAAGTTCTTGTTGATACCTTCTAATAAACATGAATTAATTGACTTGCTGTTTCCACAATTTTAAAATTATTTGTTGTTGATACTTTTGATAACGCTGAATTCATTGACCAGCTTGCTTCTATTTTTTTTCAAAAACCATCATTGTAGACACTTTAGATGAATGAGGAAAACTCTAACAAAAATTTGATTCATAGCTTCATCAAACCTGGCTATATATGGCTTTTATTCATCTTTCCTTTCTTCTTGACTCTTGTCAAAGATGATTATTAGATGATGTTTGTGGCTGGTTTTAAATTTGTCCATATGGACCGGTATATGAGTCCATAGTAGATCAGTGATTTAACCCATTCTGTATTATTCCAGGAAGCAGAAACAATGGTTTTAGCAATGCAAATTCATTGTATTATACACAGCAAAATATATTAATATCATTTTATAGAATTGTCAATAACTTCTTCCAAGAAATTCAATTTTTTTTCCTTCTTAATATTGTTGGGAATTACTTATATATATGCACATCTTCGTCTATACTGACTTTAAAACAAGAGTCGTTTTTCCTCTTTTAGAATTTTTTTTTTTTTTTAGAGAGGAAAAAAAATCAATAACTCATACTCTTAAAAAATGAATACTGTTCATTTCCTTTCAGTTTAAAATGATTGCATATTTCATTAATATTATTAACTGATTTCCATTCAGTAAATATTGTTTCACTCATTTCTAAAGCAAAAATCGAACTGCTTCTCTCCAAAAATTATTGAAAAAAAAAACTGACAGCCTACATCTCTTCCTTAATCACAAAAAAAAAACAACAACTGACCTTAGTAATATTAATGATTGACTTTCTTTTAAAACTACATATTGTTAGATCACTCTCCTCCCAAACAAAAATTAAACTGACCACTAAATATTGTTTCATTCATTTATATTGCGAATCTTTGATCAAAGAAAAGGACCACCTGGAAATCCTATCTTGAGATAAAAGATCAAAGCCTCACAAGTTGATGTTCTATTGCGATTTTACAAGAAAATTAATAATCACATTTTATTCCCTCAAAGCACCTTTTTTCTAAAAATAATCTTAGACACAGATAACACAAACAATAAAGCTGGCAATCTATAGTCATTAGAAATAGGTGTAAAAATGTTTTATGTTTAAACATTCATACTCACACGTGTACATTTTCATATCCTAATCTACCAATCTTGATTGCTTTATTTTACACTTTCTTTCAGATCTGCTTTATTTAATAAGAATATAAAGGCTAAATAATTTAACACATTATTTAATAAAATATAATAAATCCATATATCAAATATTGCTTCTCATTACATTATCTTTACAACTGCTTATTTATTACCTATTTATAAATCATATAATAATAAATACGCACATAAATCTATATATATAAAAGAAAAAAAATTTTTTTTAATTAAATAATATATATCTGTGTGTTTGAAATGAGTCATATACATACAATATATATTTCACAGTTAAACGCAAATAGTAAAGTTTATTCATATATCTATGATATCAAAAGCTATATGTATTATACAATGCAGATTGATTTAATATTCATCTGATAAAACTGGAAACTGACATACTCATTTTTAGAGTAAATTAAGTCTTTTGGTTTTTTAATTTTATCATAGAGATTTTTATAGTGTAAAAGCTTCACATTGGTAATTTTTAAATGCATTTTTAGCACATTTACGTTAAACGTATATATTGTTTGAACTATTTCCATCATTTAATATGAGTATTGAATGTCTTTAGAAAAATTTAACTTTATTTAAATATTCCAAATAGATTCAACTGTTAGTAATAGCACATCAAACAGGCTAATATATGCGCAGTGTTTTGATAGGTATTATTCTCCCCTCTTCTTCAGGTGTTTCTGGCCTGACCTGTGACAGTACTAGCATGGGAAACTGGACTCTTAGATTCTTGAGTATTGAATTTTAAGGTAATGCTTTAACCATCTGAGCCATCCTGCCAAAGGCAGTATATATTAGAAAGGATGAAATTATAAAATAAAAATAGCAGCTCAAATTAGTTAAGCAGTCACAGCCATTAGCAACCTCTTATAAATCCAGAAGAAGAAAAACAAAGATGGAAATTAAAGAATAAAAATTTAAATATGAGTTTTGTGATGACTATACAAACTAATTCTGAAAACATATGTTATATCCACATATAATACATACTAGTTTATTTATTTGACATCTTGGCTGCTGTGTTTTAACTTGTTTCACAGTAATTTTTTTAATGGCTTCATCATCTTACTTAATTATAGTGACCATTGTATTTTATCACCAGCCATATCATCTCAGTCAATAGTGCATTTCTTTAGAGTATTTTTGAGGTAATCTTTGTTTCTCAAATGGAATTTGTCTCTACCATGAAAATCATGCTCATGTTCATTATAAAATACCTTTTTTTTAAGAAAGTCTGTTACCATTCACTCATTTCATATGTCCTATTCAATTAAGGTATGTCTTTTTCTAATATTAGGTTATATAGCATCACATCTAGAAAACGGAGAAACCATATTTTTAGAACCACGTGGATCATTCTTAGATGAAAATTTTCTGATCTCTTTATATAGAGAAAAATGATTCCATTCATTAAACGACAAATTGAAACGCTGAGTACTGGTAAAGAGTTTACATTTTTTCAAAAACAAAATTGAAATAAGAAACACTTCATACCCGCAGTAAATTTATTTTATTAAAAATTGATTTTATTTATGGAAAAATTTACTATAATATATAAAAAATATTATTGATTTTATTTATAATTTAGTTGTCTTACAATTAATGATATTAATTAAAATTAAATACATAAATTATTACCCAGGGTCATGATACAACTTCTGCTGCTGCTGCCTGGGCTTTATTTTGCATTGGAAAACATCCCGAAGTTCAAAAAAAGTTGCAGGAAGAAATGAATAACATATTTGGTAAATTTTTTGTTGTTGTTATTATGTAAACTATATTATAAAAAAATGAAGTACCAATGTACTCAGGTATCTACATTTCATTTTATGTTTAATTGTTTCTTTAAAATACTATGTCAATATCTTGAAATAATAATGGGAAAACTAATCAATATATTTAAGATTCAGCATACTTTACATATGTAAAATATAGGTTAGTAAATAGTTGAAAAATAGAACACAAAATCCAGGGGAGATTCCGAGCACCCTCCAGAAGTTTCTTGGCTTTAGCCTGGCCTCCCCTCCTAGCATCATGAGAAGGGAGCGAGGAAAATATTTTTACAAAGGTTAAGAACACAGTGACATCCTTGACCAAGGTCCCACTTTCCTTGTTGGGGAAGGTCGCACTATTAAACACAGCTGTGCTACCCAAAATCACTTATTTTCTGGCCAGTTTTTCCCCTACTAAGACCTTTATAAAAAAGGCAGAGACTCAGTGTAGAAGGCTTTGCTGGAGGGTGAGGACAGCAGTGATTGGCCTCAACTCCCTTCAAAAGCCTAAATCACAAAATGGGCTCGGACTCCATTCAATCAACACCTTAATCCAGAAAGCTCACAATATTTTAACCAAACTTTTTCAGGATAATCCAAACATGGAGAGCCCCCTCCCAATAAATGAGGTTGAACCCACTGACCGCCCTCCCCCAAGAAAGGGTAAAATTTGGTTACAGCAACAGGACATACTTGTGACTAAAAATGTAACAATGTCCAATTCCCTTTTCAATGGCAAGCTTTCCTTTTGGGACACTCATGCTCTAAATAAGGGCAGCAGTCCCATTACTGAGACTAGATTCCAGCTAGGGATCAAGCAGTTTGCGAGTTTAACAAAGTTCTGGAAGCTGGAGGCGAAACTAGTAGATTTTATAATTAAAGTTAATCTCGAGGCCCTACCAACTGTTGCATTCCTCCACCACAAGCAGAGGTATAAAATGGATCCGGTATGTCCACTGTGCAAGAAAACCGATGAAACAATTTCCCACATTCTTCAGGAATGTGATACCTGGAATAAACTATGCTACTTAACACTGCAAAAGACCACAGATAAAGACTGGGCCTGGGTGGATAGGGTGAAAGCTTTTAAAAAAGGCTCCTTTGGCAATATTAGATTGGCAACTTACGTTAACTTTGTCATCTGCTCGGCACAAAATAGTGTAACTTTTGAAAAAGAAATTGATTACAATATTGAGTTATTATACTTCAAATTGCTAAATGATGCCAAGGACCATGACAAGAAGATATGCCAGCCATGGCTAACTGAACAGACTTGGAATCAGGTTAAACTAGGGCCATGCCTTGCCTAGTGTAGTGCATACCTTATATACTAAATAAATCAATATATTAGTGGCTAGAAATTATAACAGTCCAAAGGATCATAAAATATCAGGATGATAAATTCTAGGAAATGAAGATCACTAAGGCTGAACAAAATAATAGAAGTTTAGGAATACATAGAAGGGAAAGTGACTGCCCTACAAGTGGTATGCCATGCAAACCAAGAAGTAAGCATATATATTATAACAATCGAAATGCACCAGTTGTAACGATCCGGAGAAGGCGACTTACGTAAACTGCACTACAGGGCGCCATCTAGGCATTTGAACCTAGAAAAATTTATAAAGTAGGCAGATACGTAAGTCAAAAAAAAAAATTTTTTTTTTTAAATTTTGATTCCGGTCGTTAGCCCATGTCACTAGCTCTGTGGAATAGCAGAGATTTAATAATATAATCTAAGAGTATATATAAAAAAAGAATAAAATAAGCCACTGCCAGTAATTAACATACAAAAATTTATTTACGCACATATATATAAGATTTAAAATTATTTTAGTATTATTTTACATTTCAAAATTTAACCTACATTTTTAACTTTGATTTTTGACTTTAATTCACATTTACTTACTATTATATTCTAATTTTACATTTTTAATTAAGTTCGCACAGATAAATTTATGAAAGCTTGTTTATAATGTTGAATATAGGTCGGTTACATAGATTTCACGGTCAAAAACATTTCAAAATAAACATAAACGATCAAAATACAAAATTATTGATTACTGACAATTGCGGAGGGAAATTTATACGTAACCCAATAATATTCACCATAAGATACTTGCATTGTCACCAATAACTTAAAAGACATCCGAATAAATACATTTTAGATACTCACCGTAAGGTATCATTATTTATAGAATGTCTATATATTTTGATCAAATATGAAAACCACAACATTATCAACCGCTAACGAATCTATGCAACGTCTATACCCAACCTTAAATTTCCTCATTTAAAATTTAAACAATAAATATTAATACAAATAAATAATAAATGGAAATGATTTTTTTATCAAACGCAAACATATATAAAATTACACATTATCAATTGAGTTGACACATAAGTCAGAGAAAAGTTCTTTTTATAAAATTTAAATTAACTTATCAATCTTTAAAGTTCTTAATTAATATTATGATTTTAACAATTGTTCAGTTCTATTGCTTACGGTAGAAGAGTCCCTGTTCCCGTTGGCAATTCCCACGGAGACTTTCCTGGAAGACCGGTCTGATATTTTGGAGGTAGCATTAGCTGGTTCTGTTCTGGTATCACAGTCTTTGCATTTTTAAAATAAGTGAGTGAGGACGACAAGTGCGTCTTGTCGTTCGACTCACCAAAATCAAGTTGAAAAAAAAACTGACTGGAACTCAATATTTTTTCTTTTTATAGTCCTCCTATGGATTCCATGAACAAAAACATCACTGTTCTGTTTTTTCGTTATGGTCCGGGCCTTTATTTGCTTCCATTGGTCAAGCTAAAATCTCTTTCTTCTCTTATCTAACTTTTTAATTAAACAGCTTTTAGATAATTAATAAACAATCATTTTCATTTATAGATTACAGGAATTAATTAATACCTGTTTTTATTTTAACTTACATTATTTTTTTATTAAAATATTTTTATATTTCAATCTTGTATTTTTTTATTAAAAAAAATACGTTCAAATACTTTTTTTTTTTTTGTTTATGAAAAAATATTTTTAAAGTTTAGCCTCTGTGCGAATGTATATACGTTTAACAATATTTTAATTTTAGCGTTTAGTTTTTTACTTTTATTTGCAAACTTTTAAGTTTTTATTTTAAATAAATGTAACGACATATTTATATATCGTTACATAAATTATAACGATCGAAATGCAAGTGGAGATCGAATCTAACCGCAAAACGATATCTGCAACTACCAGGGCGCCATCTAGGCATTTAAACCTAGAAAAATTTATAAAGTAGGCAGATACGCGCTGTTAAGATTCCACTTTATTTAAATATTCCGATCATTAGCCCAAGTCACTAGCTCAGCGGAGACGCAGAGCTAATAAAATATAAATTTTATATCTTAAATATAAGAGAATAAAAGCCACTGCCAGAAATTAACACATAAAAAATATTTATTTACGCACATATAAAATCATTCTAAATTCGAGGAATAGGTTTAACATTTTTTAGATTTTTAGATTACTCTTTAATTGTACATTTACATAAATTTCAATGAGGTTAATATTTTATTTAGATGGTCAAGTATGAATAGACTACATAGATTTGCATTTGAAAATAAAACATTCTATCCCTATTTAACCTTAGGCTAAAATTCACAGTCAAACTGGCATCAATCCATCTGATACATTTATGTATTCAATGTAGCATGAAAATACAACAGCACAAATATACTATACTGTCAGGAATGGAAATCTGAACAGTATAGTTAGAGAAAACATTGACTCTTGTCCAATACAGGAATATGACGTCTGTATAGCAAGAAGAACAATAAAATAAAAACTCCATAGGAAGGGACCGCGATCCTTTTTGCCGACTTACAATCCCATCCATAGGCAAAGGGTTGGTGCGGTGTATTCAGCGATTCTGCACGTAGCGAAACTTATACTACATCTACTAATTACACAAATATATCCAATCCATTGACCCAATTCAACAACGACACAAATAACCTAAGATTACCCTCCCTTAATATAACTTGACAAATCTATATAGCCATTCACGCCCGACTTAAATTTAACATTTAGATACATTCGCACAAATGCATTTTATAAAATTTGTTTTAAAATGTTGAGTACAGATCAGCTGCACAGATTCCACGGTCAAAAACATTCCAAATTAAACACAACCGATCAAAATACAAAGTCATCGATAAACGTCACTTGCATAGGGAATATACAAATCCCATTAGCATTCATCGTAAGATTCTTGCAGTGATATCGTTGACATATATTCTAATCGAATGTGAAAACCACAACATTATCAACCGCTAACGAATCTATGCAACGTCTATACCCAACCTTAAATTTCCTCATTTAAAATTTAAACAATAAATATTAATACAAATAAATAATAAATGGAAATGATTTTTTTATCAAACACAAACATATATAAAATTACACATTATCAATTGAGTTGACACATAAGTCAGAGAAAAGTTCTTTTTATAAAATTTAAATTAACTTATCAATCTTTAAAGTTCTTAATTAATATTATGGTTTTAACAATTGTTCAGTTCTATTGCTTACGGTAGAAGAGTCCCTGTTCCCGTTGGTAATTCCCACGGAGACTTTCCTGGAAGACCGGTCTGATATTTTGGAGGTAGCATTAGCTGGTTTTGTTCTGGTATCACAGTCTTTGCATTTATAAAATAAGTGAGTGAGGACGACAAGTGCGTCTTGTCGCTCGACTCACCAAAATCAAGTTGGAAAAAAAACTGACTGGAACTCAATATTTTTTCTTTTTATAGTCCTCCTATGGATTCCATGAACAAAAACGTCACTGTTCTGTTTTTTTCGTTATGGTCCGGGCCTTTATTTGCTTCCATTGGTCAAGCTAAAATCTCTTTCTTCTCTTATCTAACTTTTCATCTGACTTTTTAATTAAACAGCTTTTAGATAATTAATAAACAATCATTTCCATTTATAGATTATAGGAATTAATTAATACCTGTTTTTATTTTAACTTACGTTATTTTTTTATTAAAATATTTTTATATTTCAATCTTGTATTTTTTTATTAAAAAAAATACGTTCAAATACTTTTTTTTTTTTTGTTTATGAAAAAATATTTTTAAAGTTTAGCCTCTGTGCAAATGTATATACGTTTAACAATATTTTAATTTTAGTGTTTAGTTTTTTACTTTTATTTGCGAACTTTTAAGTTTTTATTTTAAATAAATGTAACGACATATTTATATATCATTACAATATATAAAGACATTTATAACAGAACTGGGAATGCTTAAATGGTGAAATAGACTCATACAATTGGATAATCCAATGACAATATTCCCACTGCAACTGAATTGGTTGCCTTGTTTCTTTCAAGCTATGCCTCCCAAATAGTCATGAGGCACGAATAGAAGTGTTCTGAAAGTTTAACATTGCAGTTGATATAACAAAAATTTTTAAATAACTAATGGAGAAATGGACATGTATAATTGGACAATTTTGTGAACAATAATTTAAGCTTAAGAAGTTGGGTTTATGTGTGTGAATCTGGAAGGGCAGGTGAATTTTGTGTCACTGCACATCTGGAACCATAAAAAGCCTGCTCACTTATCTATACGTTTATACTTGAATGTTTAAAAATCATATGCATGGAATCAATTGTATGGGTGCGGATGCGCTAGACACACACCGACACTCCCTAAATTTGTTTGTAACAATTCTTGTTGATTGCATTGTAATATCCAAACTTATGCCTCTTGAATTGTCTTGAGGCACAAATAAAGGCACTTGAAAGTAAAATAAAATACTTTTATTTAGAAATTATTTTTTTGCATTTTTCATTTATATTGTTCAAATGTTTTTATTTGATAAAGAAATGTAAACTTAAAACTTTAGTTATTCATTTAAATTGTTTTATTAGTATTTTTTTTTAGCCTTTTTTTTTTTTTTTAAAAAAAGTAAAAATAGATGTTATATTTTTCATTTAGATATTGTGTTCTCAGAATGGTATACATTTTTATTCTAAGAAATTATCAACTTGCACAGTTCTATATATATATTGTTATTTAAAATAATTATGTTATTCAAAGACTTCTATATGAAAGCAATTGCTAGTGAAGAAACTGCATTAGTATTTTTACAGCTGAAAGATCTATTTAATAATGTCAAATGCAAATGACTTGTGTCAAATGTGGTTGGGTGGATATGATGAAGAAAAGAAAGAAAAATGAAAGTGTGGGTTTAGAGTGACTTTACATTGTGGCTGCCAAATTACTTCTTCCATACAAAGTGACAATGCTTTTTATTTTTGTGACATAAAAAAAAGCAACTATCGGTGGTAATCAAAAGAAATAATTTTCATTTTAATCTTTTTTTAATTTGTTGTTGTTTCAAAGCCCAGTGCATTTTTATTTGGATTGTTGTAATTTGTATTGAATAGCAAAAAAAAAAAAAAATTTCAAAGGTGATAAATAAAACCTTTGTAAGAATAATTATTTTGGCCTTTAATATTATTGTTTTCATAAAATCGACAACACAATTGACCGTATTTTTCACCATCACTTTTCAAAATTCAAGTAAGAAATTTAAAAGACAATTAAGAAGAATAAAAATTCTGAGCAAACCTCTCAGTTAGAAGTAGTAAGAAGTTGTTTGAAATTATACATTTAATTTATAAATTAATTTGTAAGTCAATATTAAGTACTATTATGTGAAATCAAAATAAACTGAAAATTTACAATTAACTGTATTCCGCCTATCCCCCCCCCCCCTGAAAACCAAATAAGAAATTAAAAGACAAGTAATATTAAAAGTTCAAAAAAGTCCTATCACGGAAAAGTAATGAGAGGTTTTAGATTATACATTGAATTTATAAATTGTCTAGTATTATGTTAAACCACTTTTCCCAATAAAAAACTTTTTAAATTTATTGATTAGTTATGGAAGCAATAGTTAAAGATTCATATCCGATTACAGATAATAAAAATAAATATACATTTTTTCAAAATTAAAATGGAGGGTTTCATGATATTATTGATATAAAATAATGTGAAAAATTTGCATTTTCTGTATCACTTAATTTTTAACTACAGTTAAATTTTTTAAAATTATTATGTAAATAAAATTTATTATAAGGAATCATTTAATAATATTCTATAGAAATGTTTCTCAAGTGTGGTCACAGTAATTGAATATAGTCATCAAACCATTTCCATTTAATCATCAAACTATTTCCATGTTACCTGCAGATAATTTACATAAGATACAGCTTTAAGTTTGAAGAACTTTATAACTCCCTGATATAAGAGCTTTGTTATTTTAGGATCATGTTTAAATTTCAGGTGCTTGAATGTTATATTAAAGGGATAGCAAATATTGATAAACTATTCATTAAAATTGATTAAGGGTTACCTTTGTTCTAAGTATCCTTAATTTATTTGCTGACAAAGAGCTTAATGTAAATGAATTTTTATTTGACATTGTTCTATAAATCTTAAATGTATATTTATATGAAATAAAGTATTTTCATGGATTAATTATAATGTAAATAAAAGAATGAGTGAGTTTATTACCATGTAATAATTAGAGAAACATGTTAGTAGTGATATTGCTAGACAACTAATAGTCACTATTGATAGTTCTTAAGATAAACTAATTTGCTCTAATAGCCCAGAACAATTTTTTTTTATCTTGGGAACACTTTTTGATTCTAAGTAAACTCAATACCAAAAAGCTATTATGGTCTACTAGAGAAAACTAGTTTTGTTTAAGTGCTGTATAATAATTGATAGTTATCTAGTAACACTATTGTTAATATGTTTCTCTATTTATTACTTGGAAATATTCCCACTCATTTCTTTGTGTATATATATATATATATTGTAACCCTCATGTCTGAGTTTACATATATTGCTTTTATACAAATATTTTTCTTTATTATGTATAAAATATTAAAAGTCATGTGTATAGAATAAATTTTAAAGTGTTTTAAAATGTTAACAATAAGTGTAAGACTAAAATATATTTTTTTATTTTAAAATAATATTACTATTTTAAATAAACTTGATTAACACTCCTTTAAGTGTTAAAGGAATGTTAATGAAGTTTATATTGAAATATAAAAAAGAAGCAAAATATAGAGGGAAAAAGAAGAAGTAGGTAAGAGTTATATATTTTAAATAAAAAATCATTAGGATAGAAAACAGTCATAAATGACTGGAGTGGGGTAAAAACAAAATCATCTGTGTTCAAAAAAACTGTAGGAAGAATTGTGACTATTTTATCATCATATCTTTTACTGTATAGAAGTGAATAAAATTTTGTAAGGATTTATAAATTTATATCATGCATTTTAGGGAATAGAAAATCCTTCAGGAATGCTTTAAAAAATTAGCATTGATTCTGCTGATCTATTCATCACTATTCAATGCTGAAGAAATATTTGACATTTACTTGCTTAGAAGAAAATTGCAATGAAAAGTCTCACATGAAAACTGCCATGAAATGAGCCAAAAGAAGCCAAAATATTATATTGCTAACAGACTTTAAAATTTAATGATTAATGACCATATTCCCACATTTATAGACATGAAATATATATGTGGGCTCACAAAGATATTAAGATAATGAACTGAACCTTCTATAGCTATTCTCAAAGAATTATTGTAAATTACAAATATTTTTCCCCGCTCATACATGATCAGCATATAATTTTTCTAATTGTAAATATGTAAATACATTTTTTTTTTTTTATTATTATTATTATTATTATTATTATTATTATTATTATTATTATTATTATTATTATTATTATTATTATTATTATTATTATTATTATTATTATTATTATTATTATTATTATTATTATTATTATTATTATTATTATTATTGTTGTTATTATTATTATTATTATTATTATTATTATTATTATTATTATTATTATTATTATTATTATTATTATTATTATTATTATTATTATTATTATTATTATTATTATTATTATTATTATTATTATTATTATTATTATCATCATCATCATCATCATCATCTTTAATTAAAGTTATTGTTGTTGTTAATAATTTAGTTCTTTGTCATTTTTTATCCGAACCCAAGCTGATTATTTATTTTGTTATTGTAATAGAATATTAGGTGGAGGGGTAACAATCAAGAAATATAATTGAATTAGCATGGAAGCTTGTTTCTATGTGGTTTCAATTTGATCATTGCTTGTGACTACTATCAGCTTGTCAATTAAAAATAATTAGTATGTAATCACTCCACCATATTCATGGTCACCCATTAGTTATCTTTAAATTTCCCTAAACAAAAATTATTTGCAAATATTATATTTTTTTCATTTTATTGTTATCTTCATTATTACCAAGTGTCAAAAGAGCAGTTACCAGTATATTTGGGGGCCTGTTTTCAGGATTATCTTGATTAAAACAAAATTAATTGAACCCAATTTAGTTTTAAAAAATATATTTTTTATTAGTAGTATTCAGAAAAATATAAATTAGTCGTTGAAATATGGAATATAAATACTAGGTGGATGAAAAATATAATCATTTATTTTGTTATAAATAAAAATCAATCAATAAACTCATAAATGTCATAGACAAGATTGATAGAGAATAGTAATATGCAAATAAATAAAACAAGGCATTAAATTTAAAGTACCTTGCTATTTTAAAAGGTTACATGATGGAAAGAAGGGTAAGCATTCTAGTTATTAAATAAATAAAAGAAATAATAGAATTTAATGTACATTTTTAAGTAATTTTTTTAATAGAAAAATGAGTAGCTAATTTTATATATATATGATTAACTGAACTAAAACAAAAATGGAAGCACAGGAAAGTAAAACTAAGGCTCATGATAATAAGTTTAAGAACATGATCACGAGCATGTTCACAGAATTGAATAAAAAAATTGAAATATTTTGGAAACAAAATATAGCAATTAAAGAGAACATGGAAAGCATGTTTAAACAAAATACAGCATGTTCACAGAAATGAAAACCCAAATTGGGAGTCAGACAAAAGAAAACAAAAACAGATAGAGCAATGGAAAATCGTTTTGTAGAGTTAGAAAGCAAACTTTGTGAAGTAAGTCTTGAAGTTCAGTTGAATAAAGGTGACTAGGATAAGAAATTTAACTAATTGCATGGGATAATTAAAGAGATAAAAATAGAGAATAGGCAAGAGTTGATGATATAAAAGGTGAAAGTCAAATTAAAATGCAGGAAGAGATAGCAGAGAGGTTAGTGAAAATAGAGCTAGATATAAAAGAAAAGAAAATCTCATCTAAGGTAGACTTGGCTACAGAAAAATAAATTATTGCACATGAAAATAGTTAGCCAGATGTTAGTAAGGATGCATATACAGATGTTGATACACTTGTATATAATTCCAATCCCAGTATTGTTAATTAGTTTTTAAACATTAGGGTTTTTTCCAGGGCATGCAGGGAGGCTCCAACTGAGTATATTGGCAGTTTAGAAAAATATTTTACTTTAAATAAATAGACTGAAAAAGTAAAAATTGTGATTGCTTATACCTCAAGCATGGTGGGAGTGATTTGACAAACCTGTAAATTTTGACCAGTTTACACAGTCTCTGTTAAATTTTTATTGGGGTGTGGAGTGTCAAAAAGGGAACAAACACTATTGCCCAAGAGAAATGCAGATTTGGAAAGACATTCATTCCATTTTTTCAAGACAAGTAGCCAAATTAAGAGCCTTGACTGCCGATTCTTTATCTGAAAGCCAGATTATATGTATAGTTAGGTATAATTTCTTTAGTCACATTCAACAGATGCTAATAGGCACTTATAGAAAAACTATAGAACAGGTAGCTAAATTACTCAATGCATTTGATGATCGAGAAAGGGGATTTAAACCCTGACATAGAGGGCCATTTAAAAGGGGATCTGAATCTCAGACAAATGTCATTATGTACAAAAAACCATGGTATGGAGGAAGACCTGAAGGACAACCTTCATGGATAACTATATGAAAAAGAAAGTCAACAAGTAGTGTCACTAGTCCCAATAGGACAAGAATTATTTATCCGACTGGAAGTAGAATTGATATTAATAATGGAGAATATTACTATCAATCTAGTCATAAACCATGACTTCCTAATAAAAAAAACTAATCACACCCTGATGAATTATTTAAAAAAAATGGTGTATTGATAGGACAGAAAGTGAGGGAAAAAAGTATTTAGAGAGGCAAGAATTTAATCTTTCTAGGAATAAAAATGGCCTCTTAGTTGATGACTCTGGACTTGTTAATGGGTACTTGATAGAAGAGAATGGACAAGTAATTCACATAGTACACATTATAAAAGTAGATCCTACTGAGCATCGGAAAAAATGTTTTAAAAAAATTAATTGTACTGTTCAAATGCTAAAACAATAGTTGATTAAAAAAAGGTATGGCAAATGAACTAGGTATAATAATGATGTTCCATTTAATATTGAAAGGTTGTTTAAAAAAAAGGAAAGAAGTGCTGCCTTTATACTCTAACATGTTTGATAGAAGTTTCAGAATTATTGGGTCATATTTAAATCAGGCTGATATATAAGTTTCATACTCTACTTTCTAACAATGTCGATAAATGAATAGTTAAAGAAAAACATCAGGGTTCAGAATTAAATGATATCATTCAATTCTTTGCATTGTTGATTAAGCATGTAAAGGAAAACACTATATAGTTTGAAACCAAAATTTAATTTTATGAGTTTATCAATGGTTGATCATATTGCTTTCTGTATTAATAGTGAATGGAGAGTGTTTCAGTGTTTTGATGTTGTCATGTTTTATTGATACTTCAGAGTTCTTATCTCAGCATTCTTCCCAACCACATTATTTTTATATCTGTCAGTCTCTAAGTCTTAAAAGTGAGCAAGGCATATTTTATATTGTCAACCTCCAAGCATCATAGTAGAGCAAGGCTTTATTTAAATGAATTGTTCATTATATGGTTTGGTTGATATTACATCTGTGCTCAAGATAGCTCTCCTGGTATTCATGTTGCATGATATACTATTTGTCAGTAGGAGATTTCTTTGTTTATTTCAACATTGCTGGCAAATGATTAGGTTCAATAAATAATTTTAATTGGATTAATGAAACAAATTTTTTTATGTGCATACCATTGTACCAGATTTGTAAGGATCACATTATTTGTTATGTTCATACCAGCTTGTAAATCTATTTCCAAAGAAGTACAGCTAAGTGTGATATTATTGTAAAATTGAAAGAAATTGTTTTTTTATGTAGAAATAAAATTGAGTGATATTTAAGGCTAAATCAACTCTATTTTATTCCTAAATGGAGGAGGGACAAATGTAACCCTCACATCTAAGTTTACTGGCATTGCTTTTATGCGAATATTTTTATTTATTATATATAACAAAATATTAGAAGCCATGTGTATATAATAAGTCTTCAAGTTTTTTAAAATGTTAACAATAAGTGTAAAACTAGAATATATTATAATTTTTTTTATTTTAAAATTATATTACTATTTTAAATTACTCAACTTCACATACCCACCCTCATCATCTCATATATCTCTTTCACATACATTGAAAATAATAATCACCAATATTATTTATCTAAACCACAATCATCATTTCTAGATACTATCCTCACACATATATATAATCAACTCACTTTATATTAAGATCCAATCTTCACTTTAATACGTTCAAACTATTTCAACTCACAACTTTTCAGCCCTCCATTTCATTGAAAATCTGATGATGGAACATTCAAGCCCTTGTTAGTGCCAAGGTTGTCATCCTACCCATGTTGACATATTGACAACCTTCACTACAACTTTGAATGTTCCATCATCAGATTTTCAATAATGGAAGCTAAAAGTTGTGAGTTGAAATAGTTTGACCTGTCCATTAAGTCGGTTGCTATGTTAATATAAAGCTGACATTTTATATATATTGTGAGGATAGATCTAGACCAACTGTGATTGCTGGTTTAGCATGAATCGTATATTGGATTATTTATCTTTCAACATATATTATCAAGAGACACAATGGAACTAGGCTTGAAGTCTGAGTTTAATCCTTTTTTACATATAAATACAGTTTGCCTAAATTATTAATTACTATTTTAAATAAAAGAAACATTGCTATAGAAACCAATTGCAAATGACTGGGGGGGGGATAAAAATTATCTGCATTCCAAAAAATAGTGGGAAGAATTGTAATTTCTTCGTTATCATGTCTTTTGCTGTATAGAAGTCAATCAAATTTTATAAGGATTTTTAAGTTAATTTCATGCATTTTATGAAGTAGAGAATCCTCCAGAATGCTTTCTCTGATCTTTCCTATATCGTAGCTGAATATGGAGCTGTAGGCAAAGAAATGCCTTAAAAATTAATCTTCATTCTGTCGATCTATTCAGCACTATTCAATGCTGAGAAAATATTTGACATATTATCCCATAGAAATGTACTTCTATCAATTAATCTGTGGATCTACTTATTTTAAATGCTCAGAAGAAAATTGCAATGGAAAGTCTCATAGGAAAACTGCCATGAAATGAACCAAAAGAAGCAGCAGACATTAAAATTTAATGATTAATGGCCATATTCCCATATTTACAGACACAAAATATATATGTGAGTTTACAAAGACATTAAGGTAATTAACTGAACTTTCTATAGCTATTCCCAAAGTGTTATTGTAAGTTATAAAATTTTTTCCTCTCTAATGTGTAATTGTCGTATAATTTTTTCAATTGTAAATATATAAATACATTTTATTATTATTACCATCATCACCATTGTATAATTCTATTCTTTAATTAAAGTTATTGTTGTTGTTAGTAATTTTGTTGTTTAACATTTCTCATTTGAACTCAAGCTGATTATTTATTTTGTTAATGTAATAAAGTATTAGGTGGAGGGGTAACAATCATGAAATATAATTAAATCTGCATGGAGGCTTGTGTCCATGTAGATTCAATTTAATCATTGCTTGTGACTAGTATTGACTTGTCAGTTAAAAATAATTTATATATAGTCACTCCACCATACAGTCATCCGTTAGTTATCTTTAAATTTCCCTGGACAAAAATTAATTTGTAAATATTATATTTTTTTTATTTTATTGTTAACTTGAGTATTAACAATTGTGAAAAAGTTGATTATTGTTACAATATATATTATATCTAATTTTTTCATGGTTATATGAAGTAAATAAAATAGCGTTTGGATTTAATCATGTGTTAGTTTTCATTAACTCTCGATGTTTCAATGAAATAGCATCCACCATTGTCAAGTTTAACTTTTCAAAGAAAAATCATTAGATCTCAAAGAGTAATGAGATTGAGTAACAGATAAAGAATGAGATTGATATGTAGATTAACAAAATGTTTATTTTCTTCAGTTTCACCATTAATTAATTTCAAGTTTATATTAGAAGAGAGATAAAATAAGTGGTCTCCAAAAGTCTGGAATAGCACAATGTATTGCAGACTTATGGAGACCACTTATTTTATCTCTTTATTCTAATATAAACTTGAAATCAATTAATGGTGAAACTGAAGAAAATAAACATTTTGTTAATCCACATATTCTGAATACTCAACTACTTCATGCTCAATCTCATTCTTTACTTCACACTCAATCTTGTTACTATTTGAGATCTAATGATTTTTTTTTGAAAAATTAAGCTTGACCATGGCGGATGCTATTTCATTGAAACATTGGGAAAAACCCAAACTATTTTATATATATATATATATTGTAACCTTATATTTTAGTATAAAATATAGAGATTGATATAACTGATATAAAAATTTCTCTGTCTTCTTCTTGGTGATTTGATTGCCTTGATTTGCATTTTGAACAGACTATTTACTTGCATTCAAGATAATTTATTGGTGAGAATAAGTAATATTTTGCCTTGCTTATTGCCTGTATTATTTAAATTTTTTTTTTTTTTTCCATCCACTGATTTGGATCAAAAATGTTTAACTTGTAAGAAATTGACAGTACACATTAAGTTTAGTAAAATGTGATTAAAAATAATAATAATTTTTATTTATTTAAAATAGTCTTAGAAATTATTTTCACTTAATTCAAAAACCATTTGTTTAACTAATTTTTAATTATTAGATAATAATATAATAAATTCACGTGTGCGTTTCAGAGAGCGTTTCAGACAGCATTCCTGTTTTATTTAGAGAGAGAAAAAAATGGTGTAAGAATAAAATGTATGCAAAATATGTTAAGCATATTTTTTAAAAAATAATTAATAAGCAAATGAGTTAACCAAGAATTTTCATATGGATTTAAAGATAAAATGGTGATATTTTATAATAATATGAGTTGCTAGATTTAAAAGTCTGTTGGGTCGGCTGATCAAGTGAATCAAATCGCTAATAATTTTCTCAATATCTACATTTTAAAATATGTCGGAACGCTTAAGTTTAAAAGTATAATTAATTGCAGCAGGTCAGTATGTTTTGGAATATTTTATTATTATACAAATTGGCAACACTAAATAAATATTTTAATTGCAGAAGTTTTTCAGATATGAAAACTTTATTTTTAAAAAAGAAGTTTAAAATCAAATTTCAATGTTAAAGTTTATTGAAACGCTGGTTTAATATTTCTGCTTATTATTTAAATAATAAAGCATTGATTATTTTATCTAAATGTATACTGCCAGTAATGTATTTGCTATTTAGTTTGTTTACTATTTGAATAATGGTAACAGTCTTCAAATAATTAACTAAAACTACTTTCTGATTTTTATCGTCAATTTTGAATTATTAAATTATTTTGTTCTAATTGCTATTCCTAAATTTAAATGTGGATAAATAAATTAATATAGCCTGGATATCATTAATTTAAAAGTGCTCATAATAACTAGAACAAACAGATATAATCACATCTATGGAATTTGGCTATAATTTATAATTATTACTTTGTGTAATGTGTATTTATTGTTCAAGACATTTTTACATTGATTTCACGATCATATTTAGTATTCTAAAAATGTACACCTTAATTTATATATTTAACTAAAAATGAATTGATTTTAATTTTATTATTATATGAACTTATATGTGAAGTTTATAACTTATATTTTTACTATGTTTAAATTAAACTCATGGGTTTGAATAAAATATTTATTCAAGGGAATAGCACTTGCGGAAAAAGCTTGAGAATTACTAATAAATTTATGGTGTGTATCAACCTCTCATGAAGTGTCTTATGAGTCTTTCCAGAGTTCTATTCCTATAGTCATGTCACTTATATTACACTGTTACTATGTTTATATTTTAAGCAAGATAATTCAGTATATTAGTTGTCCTTATTATTGAAACACTTTTCATTATGTATGAACCCACATCTGCTGAAATGCTGGTGTTTTTCTGAATTGTCAGAATCACTGAGGAGGATGATTTTTGCACTGGCTGGTTACAAACTTCTTTATGATACATTTATAATCTTATTTAATTATAAATATTACGTGAACGAACCGGCACGCTCAAGCAAAGTGGAAAATATTATTGATAGCTTTAACTATCAACAATACCCATGATCAGATCGTGGCCCACCTCGGCTGCTAGATTCAAACCCCTACTATCCAAACACTTTATTTGTTTCGGAGTAAACCCCGGGCGCCAGCTAGTCTAAGACTAACATGTTCGGACAGTAGGCTCATAACCCAGTGCTCGAAACCATCCCTAAACTAGCTCAGTCTATTTTTAAATCAATAACAAATTATTGTTTCATAATAGTGGTGAAAAGAATTGATAAAAAGAATTGACCGACAAATAAAGTTGAAGTTAAAGACAATTTATTAACATTAATTATACTAAATATAAATACTTTTATAAATTTTTAACTAACATAATGTTGGTATTTTTAATCACGCACATACTTGATTCACACACTGACATATATAATAAAGCATTAAATAATATTTGATATTTAGAACACACAAATTAATAGTTCATTTTTATGTGCTATAGAGTTCTTATAATTCAACTCTTGGAGGATTCACACGAATGCGATGGCTACTTTATAAATGAATATAAGAAAATGTTTTACCTAGGATTTTGGATGTGGATGCATCTTGCTGCTTCTAATGAGATATCTCTAACCGGTCAGATTTGAAGATTTTCCTGCGGAGGTTTGATGATTATTAGTTGGTATTATTCCTGAAGACAATTAGATATTGACGGAGATTCTTCAAGCTGTTATGCAGACATTATTTTCACGGGCAGGTTTTGCTGTTTCACTGGATTAAGGGCTGAAGTAAGATCGTATGTTCCCAAAAGCTGCTCAGCACTGTATTTTTGATTGATTCATAACAAACTGCACGATCTAGATTATACTCTCTGAACTGAACTCAACTGTTATCTCTGATGCAATTAACTAGACTGTCTTCTGAACTGCTTGTCCTTACTGAACTGTCCGATAAAATTTGCTATTTATACGTAAAGGCATGTTTTTGTTTTCATGTCCTCCGGCAATATCTATCAAAATTCCTCATGTTTTTGAAGATCCTTTAATTAGTAGCCATGCAAACGTGTTGTTTTTATATATTTAATTAGTAGCCACCACTGTGTTTTTAAATATATTTTTTTAACTTTAATTTTAATATTTATTTTCATGTGTTTTTTTTTCAATATGATTTTAACATGCACATATACACACATTTATTTTATATTTTATTAACAAGCTTACATTTACGCACATGTATTGTTTTACAATGTTAAATAGCATTAATCTGTGCCGGTGGTTAATCCGCAGATTAATTAGTTGCCACTTTCTGTATTTTTACACTCATTTCTGCATTGGTGATTAATCCACGGAATTGTGTAATTATATTTGTTGCTTCATGGTGGTATATAAACCTACAGGGCACTCAGTGTTGTATAATTCCTATGTGTAGATGAATGCATTCACAGGAATATCATTTTAGTTCATAAATGTAAGTTTGGGCAAAGTATTTTTGTTATTATGCTAAAATCATCTTCTTCCATTTATAAGTATAATTTATAAGTTGAGTCATAAAGTGTAGCAGGGCATCTTATCTAAGTTATCCTCATAATGATTAACTGTTTGTTAATTAATATTGTATCTGAACTGAAGTTTGAATTTTCACTTTGGTTTAACATTGCATTTTAGTCAATTCCTGCAAATATAATATTATTTATTATATTATTATAGGTCTACAGTATAGGTTTATTGGTTTTGGAACTGACACATTGGGTATTTTATGATTTGATGTTGAATTTCAGTATAGTTTCCTCAAGGCATAAATTAAATCAAATTATAATAAAATGTATGATTAGGCTTTTATAAAACTGTGCCTAGGATATATTTAGTGAAGTGAACAAATAGAATGATATTTTATTTATTTGTTTATTTATGTATTTATTTATTATATTAAAACATCATATATCAATTATTTGTTAATCATAAAATTGTAAATAAATGTTGATTTTATAATTAAATTTACTGTGCCATTGCTATTTGTCATTCATAAAACCAGAAATCATATACTGTATCTTGAATAGAGCATACATTGGAGTACATACTGTTGGCAGCATGATATAAGAGTTTTAGTAATATTCTGAGAAAACATTTGAATGCTTTTGTCCTTGGTAATTTATGATGTGTAAGGTACAATAAAATCCCATTTGTTTTTTCCATCATTTTAGCTTTGCTAACTTGATTCTAGTACATGATACAAAATTGATTGATGTTATAAACTTATAAACAGAATTATCATGTAATGATATGATTGAATTTATTTGCTTAATGATATAATTGTCACTCATCAACATAACAAGAGTCTCACTGCTACTTATTAAATTATAAATTTAAGTTAATAAGGAAAGAACCCAAGTTTTCTATGCTTATTATTATTGCAAAGCTCATACCCAGACTAGCATTTGTACCAAAATCATACATGTCATTTTTTAAAATTCATAATCTTTAATAGTTTCACAAATTATACCATCTTGTCCATGGTCAGCCATAAGGTCTCATGCAATGAAAAATTGCAGATTACATTTTTGAAGAATAATAAAATTACATACTTATAATTTGTTTAATGTACTTTCACATACTGCTATGATAGGTCTTCGCGGTATACCCTGGCTGCAACCAGATTAGATTATAACAATTTCAAGTTATATCATTAATTTTGTTTATTGTGATGTGCTCCAGATTTCGGTTATAGTCTTCGGTGCACAATGTAGATGGCACGATATGCTTTTTGGTTTTATTTCTTGGCACCAAAAGATTGGGGCATTTCAGTTACAGGGAATTTGGGTACAGTTCTTGGCTGCCCAACGATTGGGCATTCAGTTACAAGATTGATGGTAACAATATATATATATATTATTTTAACTGAGTTCAAGTTATTATTTATATTTGCAAAACTTATATATTTAGTTACAGTTCTTCAATCATTAAATTTTTTTTTATTATTATTCCTAAATTAAATGCATATAAATTTCATCTACCATTAGCATCAGTGGAACACATCATTTAATAAAAATGGAGCTGGGTTGTGCTGCCAATTAATTCTTTTGATATTTTGCAACTACCACAAAAAAATTGAGAAGAATTGATTAGAAGAAAATGCCAATTTAAGCTTAGTTTAGTAATTTAAATTAAAAAATATAAGTGACAAACCTTTTATATAAGATACTTTTTAATAAATGAATCTCAGCCACAAATTACTGTTAGTCAGTTCAACTACTGAGATAAAAGAGAACAAATTCATATGTAATGTAAGTTTTATTATTATTTATATTTAAATGATGATAGCAATAAAAAGTTTTAAGAGAAACAAAAAAAAACAACATTATTGAATTCTCTAGAATGTCTATAAATAAATCAATTATTTTATATAGCGCGATGTTTATAAACTGTAATATTTAAACAGCATTAAACTGTTGACATGCGCTTTGCAGATTTTAACTATAAATGACTAAATACTAACACTTCAAACACATGATAAAGTACAACATTCAATTTTCCTTTCATAAATAATAACTGCAATATTAATCAAAATCAGTAGATTTTATTAACAACTTAATACATAGAATACAGCTCAAACTACACAATAATTATTTAAATATGCAAAATTATATTTAAAAAATATAGCTGTAAAAAGAAGATATTTGAAACCTGATTTATTTACGATATACCTATATATGGTAATAAGAAATAATTAATACCAGTAAGAATCTTTGTTAAAGTACATTGATAATCGTAAATAAAATGAATTAGGTGTCTTAATTGTAATTTACAGTAGTTGAAGAATTGTGAATAATATAAAATTATTGAAAAAATAATGAGCAGTTTAAAAATTATATTAATGATAATATAATTGATAGATTGACCAAAAGGATGGATAAGGATAGAAAATATGAGAATAAAAATAAAATTTTGACAGACGAATTAATGAATTTAGAAGATAGCTAATTAATTATCATACACAAATCATCTTATAAAAGAAACAATACAGTGTTGGAGGATTTTGAAATAAAAACTATTGGAAAATAAATTAGCATTGAAAAAGCTTTAGCAGAAATGTTTACATGGGAACATAGATTTTCTTGCATTTAAGATGAGATTACTGTGGAAACATTTTGGTAAATGTAGAAATTTATATGTAATTTTAAGAATGACAATGGTTTTGATGTGAAAAGAACAAGTTTGAATAATATGATCCAAAATAGATTAATGATTTTTCATTTTAGACATAATTATAGTGATAGCTTTTTGATATTGATTTGTTTTATTATTATGCAATGTGGAAAACAAATATTTTATTTCTAGGTGATAGTGACCGAGCACCTTCTGTTAAAGATATACGAGAAATGAAATATCTTGAATGTGTGTTAAAAGTAAGTAAAATAAAATCAAGCTATAAATTTACTTAAATATACTTTTTTTAAAACTTATTGCAAATAAATTTGGTATAAACAATGAAATGAATAAACAATACAGTATTTTCTGAAAGGGTATTTTATGCAGAACTTGAACATGAATTTTGTGGGAGAGACGTATTCCATTTACATTATGTTCTAAGCCCCGAAACAAAATAATTATATAAAAAAAAAATTAATTAGTGTTGTTATTAATTTTAAAACACAACACAAATTTTCATTTTAAAAAGAAGAGGCTCTCCTCTTTTTTATATTTTTTTTTGTAATTAAAGCACTGAAGGGTTTTACCTTAATAAATGTTTAAATCGCCATACCCCAAAAAAAATTTATTATATTTAAAATTTTAAATTAATTTAAAAATTTTTAAATTTTAATTTTGAAAATTTAAATGTTTAAAAATAAAATGTTTATGTAAATTTTTATTTTAAATAAAAAATGGGGCATTAAAAAATAAAAAATTTTTTTTCTTCCATCCCCCAAAACAAAATTTTTTAATTTTTAATAAAAAAATAAAAAATATAGTTGAGAGAGAGGCCCCCTCCCTTTAATAATAATAAAGTCTCATGTTGTGTTGTGGTGGGGGGTCTTCTTTCTAAAAAAAAGCACTCATGGCACATACACAAAGTTTTTGCCTTATTTAAATTATTTTTTTTAAGAAATGCAATGTTCATTGTTTTTAGTGGGAAAATGTGGCAGAAAATAGAATATATTGAATAATTACAATTAGCCAAGATGTCCAAACTTTTTAATGAAAAAAGTTTTTTTTTTTGAAGAAGTTAAAAGACAGCATTGTAATTAAGGGAATAATGGACAAGTTTAGTTTGTACATGGGAGCTATTTCCTTGTGACATTTTGTGATAACAACAATCAGCTATTGCACAGTAAATAAAAAATTAAAGTTTAGAAAATTAAAATTTTTATTTAATATTTTATTTTTGAATAATGGATAACTGGATTTGCAGATAAAAAGATCATGGAAATAGCAAGACTAGCACACATACATATATACCATTATTTATAAATATTGATTTTAGAATTATTAATATTATTGAAGCACTAACAATAGATTGCAATATCTGTATGTTATTTTTCAGGATCTTCAGCACATTTCCAAATTAAGTTTGATATAGGAAATAACTTTAAAAAAAATGAGATGCCTTAATTTGCTATATTTTATTATAAGTTATATTCTATTTATTTTAAACAACCATCGTCAGTCCATTTAAAATATGTTCAAAAAAATTTAGATATATGAATAGATGAAATATACCTTTAGAATATAAATATGTTATAGCAAATTAAAGCCTTCATTTTTTTTATTAAATTATTTAAGAATAATATTAGTAGAATAAAAAAAATAATTTGAAATTCTTTTAAGAATTGCTTGATGAGTTTTCTTAAATATTGCTTTTTAAAGGCATTAATTTAAAAATCCACAAAAATGGAATTAAGAAAAACTATGACAAAACAATAATATATTTTGATGGATTTATAAATTTAGCCAGCTGATATTTTATGTAACATTTTTTTAAGAATATTAGTAAATATGAGTATTTGAAAATTCAATGTTTATATTAATAAATAAATTTAACTATATATACATGGGAAAACTATTTTTAATTTTGTTGTTGATTTAGGAAACGTTAAGGCTATTTCCTTCAGCACCTCAAATTGGTAGGAAGTTGACTAATGATGTGAATGTTTGTAAGTGTTTAATTTGCTGTAATATATATATATAAGATAGATATAATAAGATTGATTCAATGAAAAACAGACTAACCACGAATATAATGCGAAAGTGTTGAAAGTATCCTTGGTTTAATAAATCTTACTAAATTTTATATTTATACTCTGTTTAGTATTTTTTACATTAATAGTTAGAATGGCTGTGTATTAAAATATAATTGTTAAATAGATTTATATAAACAGCCCTTTCTCTCCTGATTTGAATGAATTTGGACAAAATAACATGTCTATTTTAGTTACCATATAATAACTATTAAAATTGCTCTATTCACACACACATGACCTTGCATATTTTTACAGCCCAGTGTCATATTTAGAGAAAAAAAAAACATTGTTGCCAAAATGATATTCAAATAAGATGATTATCAGTTTAATAGGCTATTTTATTTGTTGAATTTTAAACTTAATCTTTTAAATCTTTAAAAAAATTTAAGCTTATGAAATTAATTTGTATAAAAACAAGCAATTAGTCCAACCAATATATAAAGTTGTAAAAAGATCTGAAAGAAATTATTTTTTTAATAATAACAGAGTAGCTTTTGTAACCATGTTTATTTGACAAATAAGTCCCATGTAAATAAAAAGCAACATGTTTAGGTCAAGATTTATTTGAAAATCTTGCTAAATATTTTTCCTAATCCAGCAACTGTAAATTCAATTAAAACGATTTTGTAAACAATTTTCTGACATGTTTTTTAATCTTCTGCTTAGATAATTATTCACATAGATAGATGTAATAAATCATTGAAATCAATTCTACAATTTTCAATATATCAACATATAAATAAATAAATAACAGTTACAGACAGCTTACAGCATGACTGCTATCTTCAGAAACATTTACAATTAAAATTAAAAAAAAATCAAAATATTATTAAAATTACATAATATGATTGTTCCAACATAAATGGTTAAATTTTCACAATTTGGAACATTAGTGAGATTTTAATTTTTCAATTTTAACTGTAAATGCTATTAGAAATGGTAATCATGTGTGTAAATTAACCATAGCTATTCTTTTTTTATACATTAGTATATTGAAGATTGTAAAGTTAATTCCACTGTTTTATATTACTGTGCCTAATATTATATAAGTATACATATAATCTTTTACATTTTTTTTTTTTAAAATGACTTTTTTTTTAATTTCACCAGTTTAGAAGTTTTTGTGAAAAAATTTGTAAAGAGAATGCTGTAAGTTTCAAATGTATTTCCAAATACATTACAAATGTCTGTCAGATATGAAAATCAAACTATTATTTTTTCATCAATCAGTGTTATTAAAGTTTTCAGAATAACTAGATAAATTTTTCTCTGAAATTTTTCATAATTGAAGAATTATTGATGATTGAAGATCTCATCTTCACATTGATTGATGATGTAGACAGATTAATAATTTTATCTACAGTAATGCATATCTTATTTGAAATATTTCAAAAAGCTAGATTTGAGAGATATGAAATGCAAAGCTTTATTACTTTTAAAAGGATTTATTATTATAGTGTGTAATTTGGCACAAAGGAAAGTGAATTAATTATTTCTGTTGAGGGATATATAAATAATCAAAAAATCTACACTTGATTATAGAAGCAAAATAATTCAAGCATTCTTGGCGAACATTTTTTAATCAATGACTTGATTAAGGTACTGGTTGATTAGACACATACGCTGCTTAATGACATTGTTGCTATACAAAAACTATAAAATATGAATGTTCCCAGGCCATATTTTTTTTGGATTTTCTTTCTTTTTTCTTATAAAAAAAATCGAACACAGAATTTGTACTTTTTAAATATTTTTTTTTATTAACTTCAACAAATTTACAAAAATAAAAATCAAATACAGAATTAGTAGTTTTTAAAAGCCTTTTTTTATTAACATCAACAAATTTTCAACTTATTATGGTTGTTTTTTGGTTTCTTTTTTTGGTACTGGTTGATTAGACACACACGCCACTTGATGGCATGATGCATGTGCTAAAACACATAAAATGCCATTTACGTGGCTGATCATATTTTTGTGGCCGTGTGATAGGTGTATACAACAGTTCTGTTGTACTACACATTGCAGGCCACATTGTTGCATTGCACTAAATTATTTCTGTGAATTCGCACACTTTCCACTTTTTATGGTGTCGTGTGAGGGTATGTGTCTTTCAATTATCTAAAAATCATTAAGTGTATTGAAATCACACAATTTGACTAACCAATAATTATCAAAGGGTTTACACACTTTTGTAGTCAAGTTTTAAGGTGGAAAACCTTGTCAAAGGATATGTCTGAACATACTTTGAAGTAGGTGACGTGTCAAATAATGTACTCTCAATAACCTCAACGAGACAAACAACATGGCTAACTTGGTTTGACAGGTCCAGAATAATGTTTGTTCAAGCTATACATCTGATATATGGACCAGTGCTGGTCCACAGAAGTTTTTTGCCAGTCTGCGCTAGACTAACAGGAAAGTTTGTAATAACAAAATAGTAAGATTTTAAGCTTTTAATTAATATAAACAATTTTTATTTATTTTTTCATTGCAATTGCTTAAATAAAATTAATTATAAATCAAAATTTTATTTAAATTATTAGATAATATTATAATTACTAAATAATATTCAAAAGAATTTATCTGAAAATGCAATCTTTAAAAAACAAAGCATGGCCGAGTGGTCAGCACAGCTGCCTTACAAGAAGTTGTCCCAGGTTCGTGGATTTGCTTCCAGGCCGATGCTTTGACACATGAAAAAAAAAATCTCATGATAATTGAACCACTTCTTGCACATCTATACCTAGTAGGCATTTCTATATTGCGTCAGGTCATTTATTGATCACATATAGCAAATTTTTTTATTGCATTTGTATCATCTTTTTATTTTGTGTGTGACATTTCTTTTTGAAATTGTAAACTTCACAAAATGGAGACAGATCATTGATGATGATTGCTCTTCATCGAGAACATAAATTTATCTTTTTTTTTTTTTTTTTTAGCAAAATGACATCTTTATAATGATTGTTTTATTTTTATGTGACACATTACCAAAACAACTTTTTGTTCTGTTTTTTTTTTTTTAAATTGGGTAAAAATGAGATTAAAATAACACCAGATTCAAAATTAAAAAAAAAAAGAAAGTTTTTTTATTATATAAACTCCATATGTATATAACTTCATCTTGTATATTTAACATTAAATACAGATACTACATTTATCATAATCATAGTCATTTAATTATACTAGCTGTGATATTTCCCAACATTCAGGTGAATAACATTTTATTTTTGCATGTTTTAACAATGAAATAATAAATGTAGCAATGCAAGCACATTAATGAGAATGTACTGTTTTCTGTAGCAATATGACTGCACAACTCAAGAAAGAGTCTTCAGAATATGAAGGTAAGCAACACCATTACAATACATAGTAACTAATGTATTGTTTTGGTCAGTTATAACAATTATGCTCATCTAAGGCTAAGCAGTTTAAATCTTTAAGAAAATTTATCTGTAGAGTGTTGCTGCGAAACCTTATCCTTATTTTTGCCGGTCTGCGAAATCATCCTTATTTTTGCCAGTCCACATGTGTGAAAAGGTTGAAGACCACTGTGATATATTACTGGAGCCATGAACAACTGGTTTTTTAATTTGTTGATCTTTATACCAAAAAAAGAAAGCGTAATGAGGTTTAAATTTGTTGATGTTATTTTTTTAAAAAATAAAGCGGAACCAAAAAAAAAAGCGTAATAAGTTTTAAATTTGTTTATGAAAAAAAAAGCGTACTAAGTTTTACATTTATTGATTATTTTTTTTAAAAAAAAACAAAGGGTACTGGTTGATTAGACACACATGCCACTTGATGGCATTGTTGCTACACAAAAACTATAAAATATGAATGTTCCCAGGCCATATGTTTTTTGGATTTTCTTTCTTTTTTCTTATAAAAAAAAAATCACACACAGAATTTGTACTTTTTTAAATATTTTTTTTTATTAACTTCAACAAATTTACAAAAATGAAAGTCAAACACAAAATTAGTAGTTTCTAAAGGTGTTTTTTATTAACATCAACCAACAAATTTTCAACTTACTACGGTTGTTTTTTTGGTTTCTTTTTTTTAAAATAAAATCAACTAATATCAAACTTACTACGCTTTTTTTTATTGACATTAACAAATTTTCAAATTATTACGGTTGTTTTTTTGGTTTCTTTTTTTTTTTAAAAAAAAAAAACTAAAATCAATAAATGTAAAACTTAGTATGCTTTTTTTTCATAAACAAATTTAAAACTTATTATGCTTTTTTTTGGGGTTCCGCTTTTTTTAAAAAATAATATCAACAAATTTAAAAGTTATTACGCTTTTTTTTTGGTTCCGCTTTATTTTTTAAAAAAATAACATCAATAAATTTAAACCTATTATGCTTTCTTTTTTTGCTATAAAGATCAACAAATTAAAAAACCAGCTGTTCGTGGCTCCAGTAATATATCAAACTTATAGCTTGAACAAACGTTATTCTGGACCCGTCAAACCAAGTTTGCCAAGCTATTTGTCTCATTGAGGTTATCGAGAATACATTATTTGACGTGTTATCTACTTCAAAGTATGTTCAGACATACCCTTTGACAAGGTTTTCCACCTTAAAATTTGACTACAGAAGTGTGTAAACCCTCCGATAATTATTGGTTAGTCAAATCGTGTGATTTCAATTTTAAAAAAATTTCTTTACACTTAACGATTTTTAGATAATTGAAAGACACACACCCTCACACGACACCATAAAAAAGTGTGAAGTGTGCGAATTCACAGAAATAATTTAGTGCGATGCGACAACATGGCCACAAATTACTGTTGACTGCGTAAACGGGTTTTTATGTGTTTTAGCACACACATCATGCCCTCAAGCAGCGTGTGTATCTAATCAACCAGTACCATATTTATGTAATAAATAGAGTTTGTTTAAAGTATGTAAAAATTGGATGCAGGATAGTTCTAATTTTATCATGTGAACTTTGATTTATTTATGACTGCTTCTGGAAGTATTTTAAAAATGACAAAGATAGATATATCTCAAATTCATAGTGCTGATAAGAGTAATAAATGTTAATTTGAAAAACTTGTTTATACTTGCATTTTTAATCTTATTATTACAAAAACTTAGATTAATTTAACTATTGAGCAGAAAGACATTATCTGTCTTCATTTTTCACTGATATTTGAGCATTAAAATCTAGCACATTAAACTTTTTTTCACATCAGTTCTTCATAAAAAGTGATTGATTTTCAGAACTCTATCTTCAAACATTTTATACCAATTGCAATAGCCTAGATGTGGTGAAATAAATTTGTTGTGGCTTTTTTTTTAAATTATATAGAAAACAAATAGAAAAACTTAGATGTAGATTATGGTGAACTTAAAATCAAACCTTTTAATATTAAAGGTTAACAAGGCATAGCCTTTGCCTTATAAATATTGATTCATTACTTTCATTTTTTGTTGCCAGATAAAAATCTTTGCTGTTTTCATTTTTCAATCTTTTGATCAGTACTGTTTCAGCCATTTTTAAAATTAGAACTGTTTATTTCCCTTATTTTAAATTCCCTCTTCCTCTTCTCCCATAATATTCAGTTAATTCAGTGTTGATTGCAGCAGAATTGCTTTTTTACATATTTATAAGAATGTATAATAGTTTAAGCATTCAAATTTCTATCATTACTCATAACTTTTAAAATAAACTATTTGTCTGCACATGACATAGCAGAGCAAAGGGTCAATTTAACTTTAAGATAATAAGAAATGTCTTACTATGTCATTTTGTATTGTTCTAATTTGTTAATCTTGTTGATATTCTTGCTTTGATATATTGATCATACATGTTTGAATTATTAACCATTCATTCAAAGTTCTTTAACAGCCCATTATAATTCAGTTTTACATTGGCAATGATTTACTGTTATCAAGAATGATGCCATAATTTTGATTTTTGTTAAATTTAAATATAGTGCAGTCTTCTAATTATATATTTTTTATTACCACTTCTTCTAATTTGCAAAAACTCTCCATATAGTACTAACAGTTATGTGCTAGCATGAGATGGTGATCATGTGATGTTCTTCTAATTTGATATACCTTTTACAAATTATTACATTATTGGTATTTAAATTGTCTTATGGATTTTCTTTGATTATATATTTACAAATAGAGTTTGGTATTGAAAGAAAAAAATGAGTTTAGTTTCAATTTGGGATGTATTCAGGTTTGGGAATTATTCAATACATTCTTCAGGTGCTTTGGTATTAAAACAAAGTCTGACATTTTTTCATGATATAACTATACACACACAGATTTGTAATGATAGAGTAAACAAACTGACAAATGCCTAAAATTGTGTTTGATTAGAGAGGGTCAATATGTGATGCAAAATTACAAAACCATTTTAAATTTATTGCAGCAATAGACCTGCAAGATTCACCTGTGCATTATGTTTGAGAGCCAGTCAGCTGCAGTTTATGTGATAAACAGAGAGAGAGAGTGTGTGTGTGTGTCAAATGTTTGGTTTGTCTAGTTCAAGAGTTCCCAAACTTTTTTTGACCACAGACCCCTTTACCAAAAACTTTTAAAACCGTCAACCCCCTAGTCATTTACTTTACTTACTCAAATTAATAAACTTGTACAGTACTCCATATTGAATATTTTATTAAATATCAAACTTTTCATTTTAATCACTTGTAATTAATGATTGTAAAAGATAAAAGGACTACGGAATATTGCATTATCCTGTGCAACATTTAATATTGAAACCTGCACTAATGAAAATTAAAACAAAAAAAAATTCAAGCAGAATTTTTTTTAATTTTTGACATTTCTCCAATAAATATGTAAATTCAAAACAAGTACAAATTTTGAAATCACTTTATTAAACATAAAAATGAAGTGAAAAAATTAACATATTCAGACAAAATTAAACATCAACAAAATTACAACAATGAAAGATTTTAATCAGAATTATAAAAATAAAAAATATCAAATAAATTAGCTTGGAAAACTGAATTTATTGAGATAAACAGAGCAAAACTCTCCATACACCTTTAAAACAATAATCAATGATGCCAGAAGGTTGTGATAAAACCCTATCTAATGCCTACTCATCCAATATCCCCAGACTAGTTTCTGGCTTGTCTTCTGGTGCAAAGCACTGCATCTAGATCTTAGGATCTAATGCAACCCTCTAGCAACCACCTTTTATCTCTACTTAACTACAAAACTAGAGAAATAAACAAAAAATATTTTCAATCTAAGCTCAATACTTATAGTCATATGGGTCTGAACTATACCCTCATTTTGATTTTTGTCTTTTTATAGTCACCACTATCCTTTACGAGATTGGTGTTAAACCATTAACCACATGATCACATTTCCTATACTAGCACATTAATGTGCTATTAAATTGCTAGTATAGGAAATGTGATCATGTGATGCTTAATGGTTTAACACCAATCCCCTAATAAGATATTGTAGTATATTTAAAAGACAAAAAACCAAAATATTGGACTGAGTTCGACCCATATGACTATAAAATGGTAGATTGAAATATTTTTGTGTTTTCATTTCATCTCATATTTTATAAAAAAAAAGGTGATAGAGTCAAGTCTCGAAACTCTCAGACTAAAGCGAACAAGAAAGTATAAAGCAGCAACAACACAGACCTTTGCCGGTGCAATACTGGGAGTTTCTGTTTTACAATTAATGTGCTAGTATAGGAAATGTGATGAATTTAATGAGGTGGGTGCACCTGGTGATCTGTCAACAATTTTTTTTATGTCCAGTTTTAAATTAGTGAGTTGCATTGTCAAATCTCCACATTCAGTGATATGCAATCAATATCTGTTCTGAAACATGTTTAAAACTACATTGAAGCCTCTCTCTACAAGATATGATGATGGAAATGCCAGCAAGTACTTTTGTACAACAGTCCATAGAGTCAGATACAGAAATGGAATATCTTGTTGCAGCCAAAACTTTTGATAACACTGTTTGAATTGTACCTTGAGATCCTCATTTGTGCTGATGGTTATCAGTTCAGCTTGCAAAATTATATAGTAGTGTATGGGTTTATTATTCAGTCCAGTATTTCCAATGATAGAATATCTTCAAACCTAGTTTTGAAATCTAAGTGAAGAGCCTCCAAGTGGTTGACATACAGCAAGATATTTTCTGCTTGAATTGTGCCTATCTTAAATAAGTTGGGGAAGTAGGAAAGTTCAGATCTTGTGATATTTTGCTTAAAAAACCTTAATCTAGTAACAAAAACAGGCAAAACTCTCCATACAGCAGCGCCACTCAGTGCAAGCCAGAGTAATCAATGGATGACAGGAAGCTTGTGCATAAAATCTCTATCTAGTGCATACTTATCCAATATCCCCAGACTAGTTTCTGGCTTGTGGCCTTCGTCAGTGAGGAGCCTTCAATCTAGGTGCAGTGCTCTCAAATCCTAGGCTCCTCTCTGACAAAGGCCACAAGCCAGAAACTAGTCTGGGGATATTGGATGAGTAGGCACTAGATAGGGATTTTATGCAGAAGCTTTTTGGAATTTTCATTGATTACTCTGGCTTGCACTGAGTGACACTACTGTATGGAGAATTTTGCCTGTTTTATTAACAGTTATGAGGAGCATAAAAATTGGCAATCAGTGATGTTTAGTGGTTTAATCTGGTAACAAAAACTGATATAACTGATTTTGCTTTGATAAGTTTCAAATTGTCTTCTTGCAGTTGTAAATTAACAATCATTAAATTTGCCAAATAAGTTGCTTAAATAAGCAATATCTGTTTTAAATAAATTTTCCTTCAAACTGGAATTCTCGTCTTCCAAAAAACTCTAAAACAGTTGAAAAAGTGCAAAAAATCTTGCCATACATATATCTTTTGAAAGCCAGTTGACTTTGATATGGAGAACCAATCGATAGAAATCTTCATCAGTCTAGTGTTCAAAGTATTATTTCAAATTTTGTTCACAGCTGCTATAACAAACTGAAGCAATTGATGCAATTTGCCACTAAGGTTCTTGGCTACTAAATGTTGCCTATGGATTATGCACTGAATTGCAAGCCCTTCAAGTACATGTTGGTAACTTATGAAACCATAACAATAACTAACTATAGCTGGGGTGACATCTGTCACAACAGATATTATATTTGTCAGTGGAATCGATTTGTCCCTGAAAAATAGCTCCATTAATTTAAAAATCGATTTGTCTCTGGTGTAAGATTCTAAAGTTCTAGCTTCCTGATCATGAATAAAGTGAATGTATGTCAGCTTACCAGGTAATGTTGACTTGTCCAATTGGAGGGAAAAAATTTTTTTGCAAATGATTACACAAACAGTTTTCCACATCATGACTCATTTCGTTATGTTTTTGAATTGTGTTATTACTCATAGGAATCCTTTTTATAGCATCTTGTGCAGGTTTGTGGAGCATAGTGTTCAATACCTCCATAATGGTCAGTAAAATCAGTTTCTCCTCTATGGTGTGTGGCCCACCAGACTTCACGGTGAGTAGGGATATGTTGTGTGATGTCCTTAATCCATCATCATTTGTTTCGACGATGAAACAAACACATCTATTGTAGTTCTCTTCAGAATTTTTCTTTAAGTGATTGAAAGTATGACAAATCTTTTTCTTTTTGTCAGGGTGAATTCTGTTCAAGTGATCTGCTAGTTTTTATAGTTTCATAGCTTCATTGCTAAAGACTTTTTCGCATATGAGGCAGATTGGTAAATGTTTGTTTGATAATGGTGGGACAAATCTAGCTTCAAATAGTCCAAGCTATACTGTCTGCATTTCGTTTTTTGTTCAGTCATATTATTATCATAAGAAATAAAAACTTTTATTAACAAACAATTTCAACAGCCCCTGTGATTAAAAAAAAAAATAAAGCACGTACTTACTTGAAACAGAATATTTTTGTTCAAACTCAAATAATAAACTGTGTCCTCTGATTAGTACTGCTCCTCAATAAATAATCATATTCAAAGTTCAAATCACAAATAAGTACATGTCACATCAAATGAACCAATTTATAGTATTTTATGAAAGCATGACTGTTAGGGTCTGCTAATAGCAAATATTGTTTTGTCCCACCGCGAGCAACTGTGGACATGCAATGGTTTTTCATGTCCACACTTGCTTTGATACTGTCGATTACATGTGACTCTTTTAATGACACATTTTATTTTTCATTTTGAAAATTTGGTATGTAATGTATTTTTATCAAAAAAGTGTTTTATTTTTTAAATTATTTTATTTCTTAATTAGGTACCTGTTGGAATCATAGATATTTTGAAATAACAAACAAATAGCAGTAATAAGGGGATCTATTTTTACGTTGTTGATCCCAGAAGGTTGATATCAACCACCTTGGGAACTCTTGGTCTGGTTTATCAAAAAACCACATTAAAACTCTTGATTTTGAAATGTTTAACTTAGCCCTCAAACTTTTATTGAGGCAAATTTATTGAAGTCTCATGTTTAAGGTGACAAATGAAATGGACCTAAGTTTTTATTTACCCCTCCCTCCCCCAATTTTTAAGATATATAAAATTATATATTGTAATGTACAAGGATTTAAACCCTGTGGTTAATGGAGGTTATGAATAACCACATTGACTATCTTTAGACTGAATATCCTAATTAATAAATGGTCAAACTGGGTATCCAGCCATATTTCATGACTATCATTCCCATCAAACATATCTGAGTACAGAGATGATCTATCACTTGCCACTATAGATGTTATTTATTCATTTATAAGATATCTGCCATACTGCAGATTAGGGTGCCATCTCCAAAATGAGAATTATGTATAAATTGGGTTCAAATCCTATCATTGCTTCTTATAGACGTTAATTCCTCCATTATCCACTACTAGCCCAGAAAAAGAAAAATATATAATAATGTGTAAGGTGTGTAATAACTATACTTAATTAGGTTTGGCGTGAGAGAAATTGACAATTACATTTAAAATAATATGAATATAATGAAAAAAAATTATTTACACATTTATAGTCCTTATATGATAGTTGAGGACAAAACCAATGCATAAAGAGAAAAAAATATAACTATCTATTTAGGCAGATATATATTTATATCAGAAAAAATTCATTTAATTAGATTTTTTTTTAAATAAATTTTATATATTAAATGTGTTTAAATGAAAGTTTGTTGTTTTTTCCCTCGAGAAGTGTTTTCTCTCCAACAGCGGGGGTGAAAAACAAACAAACTTCCAATTATTACTCATTTAATTAGATTGAATTCAACTTATGAGCTCCAATATGTTTACATCCAATAAAAAATAATCATACAATTACTGTTATTCAACTTTGACTTTAATAATACAAATAAAGATTGGCAAAATATAAATTAATCAATAAATAAACATAGACAAATTATGATTAATATTAAATACTATTAATTGAATAATAAATTAATTATAAATTCCGTTTGCTTTAGCTTTGGAAAAAAAATTACATTAAGAAAAAAATAAATAAATACATATTTAAGGGGGTTGGGAGTAAAATGTTAAAATTATTCACAGAAATTTATATTATTTTTTATTTTGCTATAATTGATTTTTTTTTTTTTGTAAAGGCCTTTTATTCTCAATAAAAAATGATCATATCAGAATTCTAATTGTATCCTTTAATTGACTAAAAATATGTAGATTAGATCAGCCACTATTGAGAAAGTTCAAGGCTTCATTTATTGTACTTTTTTAATTTTTTTCTAGGTAGAATGATGGTATGATCAGATTATGTGTTTCATCATGGATAGGCTAATAAAAATCATGTAAAAGATGATAATTACTGCTTGTTCTAGTTCATCAATGGTTGGTGTGTGCAGGAATGACCCTTTTAAAAGTGACATCTGCAGGAGGCTGCATAGTTCCAAGTTTAGTTGACCAGTGTTTTAATAAAATTACCCCAGCATAATGAGATGTTTAGCTATTGCATTGTTTTCCATATAGTTTACAAATTAGCTGCTGCTTAAATAACTGAAAATGATGTTCTAATCAATTTAACTTTCTGGAATGCTGTTAAACAGAGTTTTTGATGCTTGAGGTGATCCCAAAAGTCCTTGACTTACATGTTATAGCTTTCTTAAAACAAGAAAGCTCTTTCTAAAAGCAAAAAAAAAAAAAAAACTGGCATCTACCACAATTTTTTTTTGCAACACTATTCAAGATTATATTCAACTACTGGTATGAAGGAAAAATGAAAGAAATAAATGGCTCATGACTTTTAAAAAAAATTATGATCTGGATACTTTTGCTTATATATATAATAATTAATAAAACAAGACACAAAATATGTAACTTGCTTTTAAGCTTGTACTAAAATGTTCACTAGATGGAGCTTACCACTAGCTCCTAACAAGCTTTAATTCTAAGAGCCGAAAGAGAAAGAATTAAAAATCTCTATTGGAAAATCCTCATCCCCAGACTAATTGGTTTCGAGGTTATGGCTCACCTCAGTGAGGAGTTAGGATTTCAGACATTAGATCTAAAACTCCAAGCATCAGCACTTATTTAATATGTTACTATCAATTTGAAAAAGCTCAAAATCAATTGGTCTGGGGATGAGGATTTTCCGATAGAGATTTTGAATTCTTTCTCTTTCCGCACTTATATAATTAAAGCTTGTTAGGAACTAGTGGTAAGCTCCATCTAGTGAACATATGTATATATATATATACCTATTTTAGTGTGTGGACAGACAGCTTGTATGATCAGAACTTATTTATTTCTAAAAGAAGTCTGAACTGGTACATTGTATTAATTTTTAATTGAGATTTAAATTCTATATCTGGACTAAGAATAATATTTAATAAATGATTAGTAATAATCATAAATGTTAGTATCAGAGCTGTACATGCAGAATGTTTGACAATTGTAAGTTTGGTTTTTGATAAACATTGAACAAATGACATGTAAGAGATTGTGACCTAGGCTGATTGAAGATTGCTTGTTTAGCATGAATTGCATCTTGGGGATTTTGTCATTTTTTTTAGTATATTTATTCATATATTTTAAGAATGAGTGGTAGAGTGGAAATTTTAAGTATATCTAAAAAAAAAAATTGTTATTTATGGTAAAAGAGAGATGAAGTATGTGTTTACATTTAATTGAAAATACATATTTTTTAAATTTTTAACTGACATTTAAAGAATGTATCTAGTCTAGGAATAATTTCTATTTTAATAAATAATCTTTAATCTATTTGACTGAAATAATTTTTATCAAAATTGTAAGTGCAGAAAGTTTGAGTCTTGTAAATCAAAGTCTAATATATATTTATAAACTAAATAAAACATCCATTGTAATAATAAAAAATGAAATGCTTACTAATTTCTATTAATACCTAACAATTATATATATATGTAGAAAAAGGTGTGTGGATATCTATAATAATAGTGCTTTCCTATGTATCAGACTAATTTCATCTTTGATTTAAGTCAATAGATATTTTAAGGATGGGTACTTGATTTACTTTTATCCACCTAATTTTTTATCGTGTTTATAAATCCAAAATTTATATCTATAATATAGTGTTTTTATTATGATCAGAATAATCTTTTTGCTCAATTTTTTTTATCACAAATACTTTTTGACATGGAAGAAAAAAAAATTTCCAAGTACCATCCCTGGTTTATTCAATCTTTGGGATTCATTAAATAATTTTGCTTAGATTTTTTGAAATATTTAATAAATTTTTATTTATTTTTTCATTTTAAATCTTTGGAACTTTCCATATGTGTGATAACTTCTTAAGAAAAAGAGCAATGCATTGATAATAATTTTTGTTTTGTTTCCTATTTCATTTCAATTTTATTTATGAAAATTAATTATGTTTTGAGCTTGAACCCCAATCTTATGTTTTTGGTTGCTTTTGTTTTTATTTGTATAAACTATTCATTAAGTTTGATAACATTTTGTTGTATGCTAGTTGATTATATATATATACCTATTATTCTAAAATTATTTTTAATTCTTAAATGATATATGTGACTCAATTTTGCATCTTTTTTGATTTGTTATAAATAAAATAGTTTTGTAAAAATTAATAACAATTTGTTTTGACTTTTCAGGTGGTAAAACTATTCCAAAAGGAACTAATGTTTTAATGGATATATATAATTTACATCGTGACCCTTCAGTGTTTCCTAATCCAAACCAGTTTGATCCTGACCGTTTTATTTCTGAACACTCCAGCTCAAGAAACCCATTTGCTTATATTCCATTTTCTGCAGGTTCAAGAAACTGCATTGGTAATGTTATTTTTTTAAAACTTATTTATTCTAAATGCATTTGTCTGTGGAACAGTACTAGTTTTGTTCATATAAAAAATTTGTAGCTAGGTCAATACTTAGACTTTTAACAAACAATAATATGAACAATCCATAGAAGAGGTAATATATGTATATAAATATTTTTTATGGATTGTTATTATAATGAATGGAAATGAGAGATAATATCCATGTAAATAGAAAATAACTTTTAACCTTTGATGTTACCAAGAATTTATCAATTACTACTAATTGACAATCCCCGAGGCCAAACCAGTTTTTCTATTAAACTTATAATAGTTCTTTTGTTTGAATTTTGGTGAATTAAAAAGGGTCCTTTTTTGCTTCAAACCCTAGTTCTTACATGGATTTAAACTCAGAAAGCTTTTTATAGGTGTGAAAATATGAAAGAATAGCATCTTTCTTGACATTCTGTAAATAATACCTTTTTTTTAAAACTTCTCCAGAGAGTTGTATGTATTGAATTAAATATTTTTCATGGATTGTTATTATAATAAATGAAATGAGAACAAAACTCAAACAAAAGAAATATTATAGTTTAATGGAAAATGTTTTTTGGCCTCAGGGATTGTCAATTAATAATTATTGATAATTTCTTGGTAACATCAGAGGTTAAAGGTTATTTTCTATTTACATGGATATTAGTTCTCATTTCCATTTATTATATATATTGCGTTTAATGTTTTTTAAATGGAAACATAACAGATGAAATTAATCATAGAATTAACTTTGGATGGAGTGCTTTTGATAAATATTACTTAGTATTCAAAGGAGATCTGCCTATATCAATGATGGGGAACTTTTTTTTTTGCCAAGGATTCGTGATCATATAAAATTATCAACTTAAAAAATTAGCCTATTATATTTGATTAAAAATTTAATTATCTCTAATCATTAATGCTGGCTAACCTATTCAAGTAGCATGCCATTTTCAAATTTCCCCTTTTAATCGAGGGTTATAATATTTTTTGTGAATTAAAAATAAAGTAACATCATTATTACTAATGATTATTCCACATTTAATTATAATTTTTCCAATTCACTTTGAACCTATCTTTGTGACGTATATTCTTAAATTTCTTTTTTATGTTCTGGATATAGCAGTCTTCTGTAAACTCCCCTTCAGAAAACAGTTTTGAATTTTCTGTCCTTTTTTTTTTTTTTAAATAACTTGCTCTCACAGAATTTTCCGACTTGTTTGTACTTTTTATAAAACATGTTAGGTATTTGATGAAGCTCCATTTCAAGTTTTCTATTTTAATATTTCTTTTTTCCTCAATGTTTGATAAATAGTCTCTTAATATGTTTTTATTAACTGAAATACTTTCTAGACATATCATGCACATTGATTTACTATTTATTTCTATAAAAAAAAGTGCATCAGTTCATTTCCTTTCAGATACATGATTCTTCTGTGTTCTTTTTTTCTTATTTTACTCTTATAGTCCTCCTAATAAAATAAAAATTATATGCAAAATAATAAAATGAAGTAAAATTCGAGTTTTACTTTTGCTAGTTATACATTTGTCTGTGAAAATCATAATAAAAACAAACAAAATGCTCTCAGTGTAGATTAAATCCATAGTCAGATAAACCACACTATATAGATAATTTTTTAGAATATTGCACCTCTGATAGAATGAAGTAGAATTATTATAAAGATTGGAGAGAGGAAAAGGTGTAGTTGAGAAAATATATATTTTATTTAACTCTTAATTCAATATTTGCATGCATATTTGCACTGCTTTATTTTACTTAACGCTTAATTCAATATTTGCATGCACTATGTGTGTGTTTAAATAGAAGTCTTAAACAGGTCCATTTTATATGCATTGATGAAATTTTGGGGGGCCAGAAATTTCCCATCCTTAACCTGTATGTTTGAAAAGGAAAGTTTTTGATAGATAAGATTTTACCATTTCTTGCTTACTGATCTGAGATTTGGTCATTTAACAGAAGAGCAATACCAGAGATCTCAGATGACTCAATAAAGTATGGAAAGATATATGTTAGGAGTAACAAAAAGAGATCCAAAAATGAAATATATGAGTGAAAGTACAAACAGTCATCACTGACATTATTGAAAGAATTAAGAAAGTAAAATGGAGTCTGAATGGACATATTGTTAGAAGAGATGATAACAGATGGACTAGTTGAAGTTTTAAATTAGATCTCAAGATATTGTAAAAGACTTAGAAAGAAACTATATACAAGATGGATAGATGAAATCAGGAAGATTGCTGGTGAGATGCAAAGAGGAGACTATGGATTGGAAAATCTGTCTTAAACTTGGAGAAATTTTTATCCTGTAGACTGTTAATGGATGAAAGTGATGATAATGATTTTTGTATTTTTAAAGTAGTCACACATTTAATAAAACAGTGAAGGTTTTATTTTAAAGGCAACCAAAGCAAGTTGTATCCTTAAAAGAAAAACAACACTGCTACTGAAAAGTAAAAGACTTTAAATTAAAAGAGTATTTATTCTTTTGAAACACATTACTTAATATGGACTCTATATATAAATTGAAAGACATTATCTTTGTGATTCAAAGAAAAGCTCCTGCAAAAACCCAAAGTTAAATAGTTGTTTAGATCTTCAACTGCCCTTAGAGCAACTTCCTATCAATCCTAAAAATAAAATGTCAGCCATATTTGTTCAATGAAATTTTTCATATCATTAAAATTTTTCATAAATTGATAGTGAATTTGTAGCAAATATGACAGTTTGAATGTAAAACAAACTTTTTTTAAAGAAAAATCTCCAACTTGCAATAGTTATTTCAAAAAAAGGTTCATTTTTATGTGCAAATAGTACTAATCTGAAGAAAAATAATAATATTTTAGTATCATCAGAAGCTATTTTGAATAACAACATTATTAAATAAAATTTATCCAAATCAATGCCCTTAAATAATGACCGAGCAAAAAAAGAAATTAACTGCATTAAGTGCCAACCTAATATCAAATACATCATTTAGTATTTACCAAAAGTAATAATTTTTCAAAAATTGTTAGAATTAATAAATTTTTCAAAACATTGATGTTTTAGTGGTGAAGTCTTGTTTGGCTTATTAGAAAACTCCAAATATTCCTAACATTGTCAAACCTGCAAATTTAGAAAATAAATTAAAATCTTTGAAAAGAATATACAGTACACATGATTAATTTAGAGATAATGGACATTTATTTTCTTTTAATAAGCCCAATAATATTTCAATGAAATAAATTAATAACATGATTATGGCATATGATAAATAGATCTAAATAATGTCTAAATAAGAAAAGAAATCACTTCAAATAGTTTTACAAGATTGATGTCAATTTAAAGATAAGCTTTGCTTTTTTAGGACACTTTAAACATTGACTTTCTTTATTATTCATGCTGTAAAGCCTGAAATCAACAAATTCTTGTTTTTGAAATCATCATACCTTAAAATATTTGAATGCTATCAGTTGTTAATGTTTTTCTTTTCCAGTAACTAGTCATATGACATTTAATGTTTACCATCAAGCAGCATTTATATTCATATGCTATTTGATTAATAGAGAGAAGGGTATAATAATAAACTTTATCACCAGTTCTCATTGTGTTTTTTGGTTACTATATTAGTTACTACAAACAAAATTATTTGCATTTATCTTTTAGTAGGTGTAAAAGGTGATTATTTATTTTTTCATTTTTTTTCTTTTGAGTTTGCATTTCCTTGTCATAATGCTCTCTCATTTCATTCTTATAATAAATACCTATTTTTGTTAGCCACAATTTGTTTTGTTTTCTAATTATATGTATATTTATTTGTTCTCTAAATATTTCAAATTTTAAATGAACTTATTTTTAAAACAAAAATATAGATATTAAGAACTAGATTAATTATATTAAGAAATTGCAATTAATGTATTTCTTTTTTTAGGTCAGAAATTTGCTATGCAGGAAGAAAAAGTTATTCTTTCATCACTGATAAGAAAATTTCATATAGAAGCTATTCAGACTTTTGAAGATCTTAAACCTGCATTATTATTGGTCCTTAGTCCTGAAGAAGGCATTCATGTTAAATTTACTTCCAGATAATAACTTAGATCATTTTATTTAGGTAAATGTCTTTTGAACACTTGCATATTGTATGTAGATACTGAGGCGTATTTACATCCAGGGATAATCTGAGTAAAAAAAAAAATCACGTAGATAATATACAAGAATTGGACAAAATGATTAAAACCTGTAATAACTTTATAAACATGCCATCACACTGTTTGCACAAAGAACTGATTATATTTTATATGGAATGGACTTGTATAATATTTGAATACTATCTACTGGAATGTAATCATTTTCATAAAAAAAGTTTCAACTTTTCTATGAGAAATGTTGATTGGATAATATCAAATCATCTTCATTGGTCAGTAATGAACCACAGAGATACAGTAATATTTATATCTAGCTTCTTAAATATATGTATTATATGAACTGGAATATTATTTTGAAAGATGATGTTTTTATCTGAAATAAAGTTTGCATCATAGGATGATGTTGGTTTTTCAAATTATTCAAATAGTTTGCACAAATCATGATTTTACCAAATATTGCAATAAGGAGAAGGTGATCTGAATTGTTGAGAAAATTTTAAACAATATAATATGTCTCACTATATATTCTTGCAGTAATCTCATTAATCAATTCTTTTGTTCATGAATCCATTTCTTCTGCATTGGAGTTTCCACATCAGGGAAGCAGCTATAATATTCTGCTTGGAAAGCTCTTGATAGATTAATTTGTTAGATATAAGTGCTTAGATATGTATTGATCTCTGCAGTAATTGGTTTTACTATGTTTCATATCTTTTGATTGCAATTTTTTCTAACGTCTTCCAATCCGTTTTTTTTTTTGACTAAACATTGGATTTTTAACTACAGTTGCTTCTAAAAGATTCCATTCTCCATCTTTAATGGCTGCTGTTATTATGAAAGAGACTATTAATATTGGAAGAATTTAATAATTTAGCAGATTTTAATACTAGGGTTTCAAGTAATTGAGCACTAATAACTCTATTCCTTTTTAATTATTATATGTTCTAATATACTTCTTATAGAACAACTGTTGCTTGATATTTTTTATCCTTACTTAGAGTTTGGTATATATTTATATGGTCATTTTTTATCTACATGCAATGTTGACATTTAGCTATTAGGCACTGGTATGACTAAACCTGTTTTTAAAATTTTTAAAATGTTCCATACTAGTTGCTATTTATTTTAACAAATATAAATAAATACTTGATTTCATCAATATGTTGTTTATTCATATGTTTGATGTATATAGTTAGTTTACTACTTTTGCACAATATGTTTACTTCCACACAGCATTTCATTATATACAAGTTTTGCTTTAAAGATTTTAAAATGGCAAACTATTATTGCATAATGTTTTAATTTTAGAATCAAGACTCGTTCTGTCACAGTCAGGTCAGCAGGTAGATATATATGGAATGAAAGTGAAAAAAAAAAATTCTGAAATATTAAACAACTAAAGTATTTCAAACAAATATTTGAAAATTATTAGAATAATTTGTGGCACAGCAGGTAACTAAAATCAGTAAGTTTCTATCTAAATAGAAAATCTTATTTTAAAGTCACATGCTTTCTATCATATGGCTATCAAATCTATTATAAATTTGACAGGAAATAAGAAAATCCGGTGCTTGTCTTATAGATAAAGACTCCGTTCGATGGCGCCGTTTTCACGCTAAAACTATAAAATATGAACATTCCTGGGCCGTTGATTTTAATCATTTTGATGTGTTTTTTTGTAATGCGAAAATAAAAACAAAACAAAATCGTCTTTTTTAAATATTATTTTTTATTAACGTATACAAATTAAATGATAATAATAAATGTAAAATAAAATAAACAAATTACAATTTGATTTGTGTTTTTTATTTTGCTTTATTAGAATAATCAATTTTCTATCGTATATTTTTTTACTGGGGTTATGGCTTTACCGCTATTTTTACTTCATATAGAATGACAACAAAAAGTAAAAGTTGTTACGGTTAGGTTTAGGGTTAGTTTTAGGGTTAGGTTTAGGGTTCTGTTGTTTGTAATGCTAAAATAAAAAATATCAAAATCGTATTTTTGTAAATATTTTTTTTTTACTTACATCTATAAAATAAATGATAACAATAAATGTAAACTATATTCAACAAAGTATAACCGTAGTCGGAGAAAAGAAAGAAAGTAAAACTTTTTTAAACAACAACAAAAATGTCTTCTTTACTTATTAATCATGTTTATAATATATGCTTTTTATGAAATTTACAAAAAAACCGTGCAGAATTGTACTTTTCTTACTGGATATCTTTTTTACTTCCAAAATTTATGCACGGTAGACTTGTTTGTCTCGTGGAATGTTATGAACAGTACTTATTTGACGTGTTACCTAATTACAACTCACTTTACATATATATGTTGTCAACATTTTCACAATTAAAACTTCAATATAGTACGGTGTAAAAAGTCTGATAATTATTACTTTACAAAATCTGAACATTTCAATACTTTAAAATAAAATAAAATCCTATGAAAACAACATTTTCATGCAATTCAAAAAAAAAACCCTCTCACCAAGCCGTAAACATTTTATAAACTGTGGGAATTCGGAAAATGTATTTGCTGCGATGCGACATACATGCTGTACTGTGACGCGACATAGCGGCCTGCAATCTGTAGCATAACAAAAAAGTTGTATTATAGAAAACGCGGGTTCGAACGTGTCGGCCGCGGAAATGGCATTTTTATGTGTTTTAGCACGAAAACAGCGCCATAGAGCTGCGTCTTTAGTTATAAGACTAGCACCGAAAATCCTTTTTTTAAAATTTTCTTTCACATTTTTATATTTAAAATTCTCAATAAAAAAATTTTAAGGCCTTGAATGATATCTGTTTTATGCTTTTACATGTATAGTAAGGGAAGGAGGGAGATTAAATTTAGTGTGCTGATTAATACATATTTTGAATATCTTCACTGCTTGCATGATATCAAAAAATATTACTGATATGTCTCATTCATATTATTTTACTCAGCTCCTACCTATGAATACTAGTAAAAATCCTTTTTTTATTATTCATTTTAAAAAGAAATTTTAACTTGTGACAAAAATTTAATTTTGATTTATGTCCTGATATATTATTTTGCTATAATGGTAAAGAAATAATCTGAAATTTTGATAATTTGCACTTGACTTCATATCGTTAACAAGAAAAAATATTTTAAAACTGTGTTATAAAAACTTGAAAAAAATTTCATAAATTTTAAATAAAAAAATTATTTTTAATCATCATATTTATAAATATTTAAATTATGCAAATCTTATTATGACAAATATTGTGCCATAATGAATTTTATTTTGATATATTATTTCTATTTTTTTTTTTAAAAAAAATTCAATAAAAATAAGTACAATTTTCATTTGTATTTATAAACTAAAAAAAAAAAATAAAATAAAACTTCAATTGAATTTTCCCAGTCAGAAATATATACGGTTCAGATGTGTTCTTCATTTTTAAAAGTAGGTTGTGATAATGTATATTTTGAAATGCTTGTTTGCCATTAAATATTTAAAATATGTTTTACAGTTTTAACTGTATTATTTACTGCAACTTCAGGGAATTTTTAATAATGGCATACTGTACTGCATTGTGATTATTTTAATATTTTCTGATAATCCAAAGAGATGATCAGGTTACATTTTTTGTTTCATTGAAGAAAATTTGATGTAACATATTTTAAAATCTATTGATATTTATGAAGCTTAATTTCAATTATCATTATTATGGTAAAGTAGTGATAATTTTATTATTAATTTATTATTCTCTGCCATTATTTTGGCATTTATTTTATAATTTTAATAAATGTTGTGGTACCAGTATCATCGATGGTACAGGTTGCTGGATGGCGCTGTTGCTACTCAAAAACATTGAAATATAACATTATTTGGCCATGACATATTATTAAATAACTGACATTTTTAATAACTGTAATGTCACCCACCAATGCTAATCAAGTTAAATAATTAAGAACGTGAACTGTTGAACGTGCGAACATGTAGCCAGCAGAAGAGTTTAGTTATCATAAACTTTCTTAGAGTATAACTAATAGTTATACATTATTTTGTTTGTATTAAATTGTTAATAAACCCAGTTTTGCTTACCAAATCTGTTGGAGAATTGATTTAAATTGACGCAGTCAGACAGGATCTCTGAAGAACAGTTTGGAACAAAAAATGGCCACCATAATACAACTGTGAATAGGAAAATTCGATATTGAAATTCCCAGTAAATGGCGGTTATACGTAAAACTGGTAGAAAAATACTTTTTGAGAAACAGTGTTAAGGAAAACAACATTAAAATTGCCACACTTCTAGGTTTTGCAGGGATCAAGGTTTTAGAAATAGATAATCATTTACGTGAACCTGTTGAACCAGAAACCTTACAATATGATGACGTGTTCGAGAGATTGACTTCAGAGTTCTGCACTCTACCATCGAAACTTATTGCTAGACTACATTTTCGTTTACATCAGATAAAAAATGAAACCAAGGAATATGATTCAGCCCTGCATGAATTAGCAAAAGATTGTGTTTATGGTCAATATTTAGAAGAAGCACTCCTAGAACAGTCGTTTCTTGGATTATATGACACAAAATTTTGTGAACAATTACTTGCGGACTCGAACTTAACATATAAAGAGGCTATTAAAAAATGTATAGCTCACAAACTTGTAATCAAGCAGGCTAAAGAATATATGAATAGTACGTCACATCATATTCTTTATTGTCTGATTCAGAAAAATGCTGAACAAGATGAGGATTATAGTTATAATCACGTATGTTTCCACTGCAAAAATCCCGGACACTTTGAACGTAATTGTAAACAACCATATGAAACACGAAGACCCCTAGTGAGAGATTTTGGAAAAAACAACTCAAAAAATCGATATGAGATCAAAACACCGAAAAATTCAGAATTAGAATTTAAACAAACTGTGCATCAAAGGAAAATGTTGTAAAATGGAAATAGATAGCGGCTCCAGGGTTTCCCTCATATCTTTAAAGGATTGGAAATCTATTATTAAAGATAACTCAAAAAAAATAATATAAATACCGAAATTTACGCAAAAGATGTAAACGGAAACAAAGTCAAAATCATCGGAAAGGTTATGGCCAAAGTTAAATTGAACTCAAACAAAGGAGTTCTACCATTATATATAGTACATAAAAAGATAAAATCTTAATTCTTTTGTTGCCCAATATTCTGTTTGGCTGAGCGAATTAAAACTCTAAACTTTTGATTGGTCAATTATAGAATCAGCAGTAAAAATATATTCATCTTTTAATATTATATTTGCTTTAGTTTCGTTTGTAAAAAGCAAATTAATAATTTGTTAGAATATGAAAGTGAACGAAATATTTTTCAAAAATAAATTTCTGTTTATAATTATAAAAATATTTTATAGTGGAGAATTTAAAAAGAACGTTCTTAACCTATTAGAAAATGTTGCTTATGTCAACGATTTTCTTTCTCAATTTATGTTTATGTAAAAGTAAATAATTTTTATTAAAATCTTAACTATTTTTCTAAAATAACTATATTTTCAGTGTATTTTATGAAAATAATTCATAATATGTAAGAAAAATAATAAAAAAACCATTCTAAGACATTAATTTTCATTTTCAAAATCAAAACAGAAGTTGCAGCGGTGAAAATTATTGACAGACGTTTTTCCATTGTCAGAAATGCGAACCAACCAATCAACATCTAGAAAGGTTGGGCTTCTGTCTTTGTTGTAGCTTTGAACACCTATATTATTGATTTTTTACTAAGAAATGGCAGCATCTTATGGTACTTTTTAAGCTTTAAAATAAGCCTAAATACGCTACAATAATGTAAAAACTGCCAGAATTACAGCTAAGTTAAAAACATCTATGAGATTACTTGAAGCAATCCACAGAAGAGTTAATGGGCAGAAACTGGTTCCATCCTCTGGGAATTATGATTTATGTAATAAAGAAAATAAATATCGGAAACGAAATACAGATTAAATTCCCATCACTATTCACTACAAATTTAGGGCAAATAAAAACAAAGCCGGTACAACACCAATACCTGTGATTTGAAAGACTAGGAAAGTACCATTTGCACAGTGCATTAAAGTTGAAGAAGCCCTTAATGACTTATTACAAGAAAGCATAATAAGCCCAATTGAAAATTCAGATTGGGCTACACCAATTGTGGTAGTGAGAAAACGAGATCGAGAAACAATGAAAATATCTGCAAGAATGCATATCCAGTTCCTAATTCAAGAGAGGTTCTAGCCCTTTTAGAGAAGGCATCACACTTTGCAAAACTCAACCTCCATTCCACATTTCACCAAATACCAGTAAGCGAAGAAACTTTGAGGATGTTAACCATAACCATGCATCTATGATTATTCAAATATAATCATCTTCCTTTCGGAATAACTGTAGCTCCAAACATCTTTCAAGTGAAGATGGATATCTTTGTTAAGGGTCTAACAGGAGTTATTTCATATTATGACAACATCCTTATCACTGCAAACTCGGAAGAAGTCTTTAGGGATAGAGTCACTCAAGTGTGTCAAAGATTGGAATACTAACAAATGTGTATGGCATACACAGAAACTAAAATTTTTAGGCCACATTATATCTGAACAAGGAAAATTCCCAGCACTCGAGAAAACAAAAGTAGTATATAATAATGTCAAGGAACTACAAGCATTTTGGGGGCTTATTAATTATTTTTGAATCTTTCCTAAAGGTGAAGTCACATGTGACCTGACCATTATTCGACCAAAAGAAGAACCAAGTCTGGAAGTGGACATCAGTATTATAAAGACGCCTTCAAGAAGATAAAATCTCTCTTGATGTCCGAGAGACTTTTGGTACATTATGATCATGAAGCAGATTTATGCCTGATGACAGACGCATCAGAGTATGGAGTAGGCATGGTGCTAAGCCTCACCTCAAGCGGTGAGAGACCGATAGCCTATGTTACAAGGACCTTATCTAATGCTGAGAGAAACTACAGCCAGATAGATAAGAAGGTACTGGCAATGGTTTATGGAATAAAAAAGTTACACTAGTATGTATATGGGTGAAAATTCACTATAACCACAGACCACAAACCTATGTTGGAAATATTCATGAAAGTAAACCCTATCCTAGACCACCTGAGTCCACAAATGATATGCTGGATCTCAATACTCTCAGCCTATGATATGATTTAAACTATAGGGATGGAAAGTTGATCCAACATGTCAATGCACTATCTAGACTGCCTAATGCTTTGAAAAGAATAGGCCTACCATAGAAGTAAACTACATTGACCAGTGGAAGAACGAGACAGTGAACAGTAGGAGTGTATTGATTGGACAGAAAATGAGCAGGCTTACCAAGTTTTAAAGAACTGGATCAGGGAGGGTTGACCTAACAAGAAACCAGATAATCTACCAATGTCTTACTGGAATGCCTGTATGTGATTGTCGATCTGCAAGGGATGTGTTCTTAACAGTGATAGAGTAGTAATACCTCCACAAGGCCAAAAACAGGTCCTAGAACTACTTTATAATGGCCATCCCGGAATAGTGCATGCCAAAGCAGTAGCCAGAAGTTATATTTGGTGGCTCAAGTTAAATGAAGATATAGTCATTTTTACAAAGGGTGTACTGACTGCCAAATGAACAGCATACTGAAGAGGAAAAAAAATATAGCTGGTGGACACCAGTTACAAGGGCCTGGGAACGCATCCACATTGATCACACTGGTCCCTTTCTGAAACATATCTTTCTAGTTTTAGTCGATGCCTACTCACACTGGATTGAGTTCAGAATTGTTAAGAATACTGGGATGGATGAAATTATCAAACAATTGACCTCAATATTTACAACACAAGGATACCCAGAGACTCTAGTATCAGATAATGGTTCTGGTTTTTCTTCATCTAAGTTTGAAAACTTGCTGATACACAGAGGCATCAGACACCTTCATACACCACCATACCACTCAGAAAGTAATGGGCTGGCTGAAAATGCAGTGAACCAATTTAAAGTGCACTAAGAAAGCAAAAACCCTTGAGGATGCTAGAAGCTTTAAATGAGATACTTTTACAACAACATTTTATTCCAACCACTGCTAGCGGAAAGACTCCTGCCGAATTGTTCCTGAAATGAAAACTACGGACCAACCTAACCTTACTGCTTCCTGAATGGACAAGAGAAACTGTTAATAGGAAGTCAAAGTTTTTTGTAGGTGAAAAAGTGTGGCTGCCTATGACAGATTTGGATAAAGGGTGAAGTGATTGGCATAATTTCCAAAAATATAGCTTCAGTATGAATGGAAGATAATGTGAAGTACAAGAGATATTTTAACCATACCCACCATCACACCAATCCAAACTGGCAAGGTAGATATCCAGCTCGAATCAGCGGGAGTAAACCTAGAGAAATAAAATCTGATAACTTGGAACCAAGTCCAGACCACCAAATACCAAGAACCCCAGGAAAAGGTTTCAGCAGGACCCAGAATTATTACAAGAATCATCAAATACAGCAACAGTAGATAATACAGAGTATAGACACCCAAAGCAAGATAGGAAGCCACCTGCATATTTAAGAGACTTTGTGAGATAGCTGTTTTTCTGCTATGGGTGGAGGAGTGTAATGTCATCCGTACATTGCTAATGAGGTTGAATAATTAAGAACATGAACTGTTGAACGTGTGAACGTGTAGCCAGCAGAAGAGTTTAGTTAAGTTAAACTTTCTTAAAGTTATACATTATTTTGTTTGTATTAAGTTGTTAATAAACCCAGTTTTGCTTACTAAATCAGTTGGAGAATTAATTTAAATTGACGAATACAAGTCAATAATTAAATAGTAAACAACATCTTTTTTTTTACATTTTTTTGACCTATTATTAAAGAAAGTCTTTTTTTAGTAACTAAATGACATTTTTTAATAAGAAATTTTTTATTTACACAAAAAGTAACTATCGTGTTTTTTTGCTTAATGTTATTTCTGTTTTTGGGGTTTGTTCATTGTACTACTTCTTCTAACGCAAAATCCATTTCTTCTTTTTTTTTGGATGTTTTTAAATAAGTAAATTTTTTTTTTAAAACATAACATAAACAATCAAACAACTATACAAAATCATTTGAGCATTTTTTGTTATTGACACAACAAGTAACAAATGCTGTTTACTTGGCAGCTTTTTTTCTTAATCTATTTTTTCCTGACAAAAAAAAACAACATTGAGTAAAAAAAATCACTTTCAAAGGAATAAATTAATGTACAAATAGAAAAACCAAAAAACATTGTCTTGAATGTTCTTTTCTGTATATGCAAATTGGAACAGTAATAAAACAACTTTTTGAATAACAAAAACAATGACATTAGCATGAATTTTGATCTAATGTAAACTCGTCTCTTTCAAAATTGAGATGAAGAGATCTTGTCTGTGTTATAGATGCCGCCACATAAATTTTCCAGGTAGTCATCAACTAATGACCTGACAGGGCCTCTAGGTTGCTTATTCTACCATTTCAACACCTCCCCCTCACAACCTCTCAAAGTTTTGTATGTGGGCACCTGTGGAGGGGTCGACAGAATTATACTGATGAAACCCGCAGCCTCGAGGTCAGCCATCAACTGTAACCCTTCCAATAGTCAAAATAAATAGTCGAGTCTGGTTTACCATGCTTGTTTACAAGGTAAGATATTTTTCATCTTGAATTTCCATCTGTATTACCAGTTTTCAAAAAAAATCATTACCTTAGTAATTGATAAAAATAGTGTCAGTCTACTAACTTTCTCTTTGTTGTAATTCAAATTTAATATCTTTTTAAGTTTATTATTGTTTTAAAACCCAGGTGTGGTCAGATAATTTCCATGAAATAAACTACACAAAACAGATTTTAACTTAATAAACATTCTAATATATATGTGAGTCAGCCATCTAGAAATTATAACTTTTATGCAAGGAAAACTAATTAGTATGAGAGATTTATCATAGCCAAGAAATAAATAATAATTTAAAAGAAATGGCAAGGTTTGAAAACTATAACCATGCTACTCCCTTCGCATATATGTAGGGTGAAAATTCACATACCAGGTAATGTTTAACTCTAACATTTAAATTTATTATTTTAAAATCTATAATTAATTATGTGTGCTTTATTTATATAGATCAATTTAACATTATTTGAAGTATGCATTTATGAAATATATGCACAAACATTGCTATACCTTTTATTAAGTTATTTTTAGTTAATCTTTGAAGTACACTTTTATAAAATATATGCACATACACACATATATGTATTATCACATTTTTTATTAAGTTACTTTTGATTAATACACCCTAACTTGGAAAATGAAAACAATATCATTAGTAAGACTGTATCGCAAAGTCATGTTTTAAAATAGCTATTTTGTTAGTCTCATGAATACCATGACTATGCAATAATTCGTGCTTACAACAAAACTTTCCCTAATTTTATACCCATCCAAACTTAGTTCAGAATCATGACAAAGGTTTTAAAATTATTTGGAGCTAATACTCCATCGTTAAAGTGTAATATAATAATTTTTTCAATAACATTTCAAATATTACATTGACTTAAAATCTACACATCCTGAAATTATATGATAGTGCAGGTTCAATGCCGATGATATGTAGAGTAAGAACAGGTCGCACTAGCCAAGTATGAATTGTGAGAAATTACAATAATGCACTACAGGTCATTGTAACCTGCCTCAGAAACTGTATATTTAACAGTTTTTGAGTAGCAACATTGCCATCCAGCGACCTGTACCGTCGATGATACTAGTACCAATGTTGTTTATATATATTAATTAGAAGATTTTCATGATATTTATAGATGCAAGCAATGAAAATATAATTAAAATATTTATGTATTTAACTGAATAAATTTTAGCTGTGTTTTAATTAAGCAAATCAAGTAAAATCAGCAATTGTAAATTGAAATCACGACATATATAATAAAATTATTGTTTGATTTATTTTTAAATTAAAAGTTTTCATTTTTAGTTTAAAAGTAAATCTGAGAAGATGACATAATTTTAGTTTGCAATTAACAGTTTTAATTGGTTGTTTATCTAATTATGTCATAGCTGAAGATTGTTTAAGTAAACACACAGAAATTTCCATTATACTTTTAAGATTTACACGTATATCAGTAAATATATATATACACATATGTATATATATATAATTACAATTTACATTCATATCGGCCATTCAAACCAATTGTGCAAACGCTTTGCGAGTGTTAAATAATAAATGAATGCCTTCTGATCAATACAAGATATAGAGTAAATTCGAACAAAAGATAGAAAGACTTCAAGAAAGATGGTTTGGTTTGGTGAGAGAGAAGATGATGTTGAATTAGAATCTATTATTATTGTTATTAGATTATGTGTTCATTTTTTACATTTATTAAATATACATACTAAATATAGTAATGCATTTTTAAGAATATTTATACTAAACAGAAGTACATTTTCTCTATAGTGCTTACTTTTGAATAAATCTTAAATTTTACCATCAACTAAAATACCTTAAAAAGGTAATTTACATACGAATAGGATATAGGTTTTACCCAATGAACCACTAACCTTTGAACACGCTACATCCTATAAAACTCAATTATAGTTCTATAGCAAAAAAATAATATTACTAAAAGTATTTTGATTAAAAGAAAGCCATTTATAAGTTTTGGCTAAGTTTATAGATAAATCATATTTCAACAGACAAATACATAGCATATGCATGATAATAAATATCCATGCGAAATGATTGTGAGATATATTGATTCACATTATTACACATACATATAATTAATTGTTTTACAGGGGTGTGGTTGAAATGTGTGATGATAAAATCTCTAGCCACAATTTACTTGATAAATTGTTTTTTTTATTTCATTGCTAAAAATTCAGACTTATTAAATACTTGTCAAAAAAATTTTTTATTGTATATATTTTTAATGATCTACCAATTGTGAATAAAAAGGACAGATTTATTGATGAGGTTCTTTAATACCAACCTCAAATATTTCTTTTTATTAATGATTGTTTTACTCTATTTTTTAAAATTATAGTTATTCTATCTGATATCAATAGTATAAGCAATATATATATATTGTAACAGAATATAATAATGTAATGATGAAAAAAAATGATACAATGGTAGTCACTAGAATTTAAAAACTAAACATGATATGCTCCATCGGTTCATCATTTGTAACCGAATAAAATTAAATGTGAAATGAATTTACTATGTTAGCTGATATACAACTTATAATTAAATAAGGATGACACTAACATGTAAATAAGAATATATACATATCATGCTTTACTTGGGTGTCTATTTGTAACTATTTAAATATAACATCATAGCCCGTTTGCAACTATCATAAACATTAATTCTGTCACGCTAATAATGAGATAAATAAATTATCCCATTTCTCAACACACAAATAACAAAATGAAAATTAAAACTGTCATCATTAAAGATTTAAAATATTTCGATATTGGGAAGTCATTTGACCAATAAAACATACTAGCCATTGTCATCAGATAAACAAATATTAGCCATAGCAACTGAATAAAATTTATGTGAAATCCATGGAGTGTATTACGCTTATCTCCAATAATAGGTTCTTTTAAAACGAATCCTCATTCCTCTTTTCATGTATATAAGACCATTCATGGTCACACGCACACACTGGTGCTATTTATAATAATTTAAAAAAATTACCAAAGAAAGTTAATAAGTTGAAAAGGGACTTAATCACTTTTATTCAGTTTAGCTAAGTACATGTGTTTTCCACGAGCACCACTAGATTGTTTTAAATATTCATAGTGTACTGGGTTCAAACCCATTGGGTACATTCTTTATTACACATGGCTTAGATGACTAACAAACAAAAAAAAAATGACATTCTTATATTTTAACCATGTCAATAAAAGTATAAGATCCAAATATCACAAAATTTATATATCCAAGACTCTTATAGATATTACTAGCTCAGTTTATGTATATTGATGAACAGGTGCAAAAATACTCTCCTTAATGGCTTCCAAACACACATAGTGAAGACCATTACTGATATGGATGGCCATCTAACTAGTTACTTAATTTACTTAAATATCATAATATAATGATGATGATGATACCAGCCATAGCTTAATAATGAACTCATAACAACAAATTTATCTTTGTAAACTTATGGGCACTTCTTAAAATCATCCTATGTTAAACTGGGATTTAAATATAACAATCACTAGCATTTATATAAGTTTATGGTTATTTACTCAAAATACTTTTATAGTTAAAACTAGAATTCAATAATACCAGTGATGATGAATGATCATCATGAATCTTACCACATGACATTCAACTTTATTATAACCCCCCCATTTACTAAACATATTAATTATTTTTTAAGATTGGGTTTATTGATTATTATTTATTCAATGATGATGGTGATCATAACTCTTGAGCACAATATAATTTTAGCTTTTTATTATTAACCTCTAATTATTAAATAAATTTGGTTATATGTTAAGCGTAATCCTTAAACATTCTTAAATGTAAATCAATATTCTACGCTTGCTTAACATTTGCGAGTGATGATGATCATTTAAAACGACAGAATCAAGACAAGAAAAATACAACAATATTTTTAATAATAACTCGGAAACAAAATAAGATATAATTATATTTATTAATACTATTCCTTTTTTTTAAAATCAAATTTACTAATTATACAATTGACTTTATTTAAATATATATAATCAAACAAAATATCTTAATACTATATGCATAACTCATTAATTTTACATATCTGTTCTTTCTTTGTTATTACATATTTTGAAATAATTCAGCTTAAAATGACATTTAAAAAAATATTTCATTGAATGCTTACTTAAGACTTTCCCTACTCATTACATATCATAAAGGTAAATTTCATTTATGTAATGTGTGTGTTTTTTCACTTTCATTCATATGTTAAGCCCTGCTCTTCAATTTACTATATTTAAATTATTCTTTTGATGGGTCTGTATAGCAGTTACACACACTCACACACCCTGTGATATGTCAACATATATATTTAAAATGTATACACCTATATGATGGATTAATACATAAATCACATATAAAAAAATATTATTGCAATCTTGAGCAACAAAAATAAAATGATATCCAATTTAATATGCAAAAATAAATAACAAAAAAAACATTATAAAGCATTTCTGGATAGGTTGCTTAATTCTCACAATCAATAAGGAAACAATTAAAAAAAACATTTTAGTATTACATTATATAATAATAAATAAAAAATCAAAATAATGAAAAAAATTTTTTTTAATGAAACTGGGTGTGTATTGCCATGTATTATTGAGAACAACACAATCAACGAACAAACTCTTAATGTTTATGTATCAAAAGAAAAAAAAAATAAAATGCTTGACTTTAGAAATTAAAGTTTACTTTTAATAAGTAAGAATAAAAGATTTGTTAATTAAAGTTTAAAGATACCCGATCATTTTTACTTTTTATGAATGTCCCAGGTTCGAATTTTCAGACCGCCTGCCTAACTTATAGTTTCAACTGTTAGGTTTGACTGCTTTCTACCATTTAAAATGAGTTGTTGCAGATACTTGGAGATAAATATGAATTGTTTGACTTGCTTGTTTCTACCATTTTAAAAAGAGTTATTACAAATACTTTTAGATAAATATGAACTGTTTGATTTGCTTGTTTCTACCATTTTAAAAAGAGTTATTGTAGACGCTTTAGATAAACTTGAGGAAAACTTTAAAAAATTGATTTATAGCTTAATCAAACTTGGTTATATGGCTTTTATACACATTTTTCTCCTCTATCCCCTTCTCCCTCCATCAAAGGTGATGATTCTATAATAGGCCAGGAGACAGAAAAGAAGCCTCAGATAGCTTATGTGGTTGGCTTTAAACTCTACCATTCTTTTGGTTACTAAGGACTTTTGTATGAGTCCACAAATAGACCAGTGATTTAACCAATGATGTGGAATTTCAAGGAACAGAAACAGTGAGTTTATCAAGGCAAATACATGGTATTATACACAGCCTAAAAATATATTAATACCATTTTTACTGAATTTTCAATAACTTCCTCCAAGAAATTCAATTTTGTTCCATTTCTTTATATCAATCTTGCTGTGAGCTGCTTTATATAAGCACACATCTTTCCTTATGCTGGTAACTTTAAAACAAGAGTCATTTTTTTCTCTTCTTTAATTTTTAAAGAGAAAAAAAAATCAGTAGCTCATACTAAGCTTAAAAAAAAAGAAAACTGCTCATCTCCTTTTAGTTTAAAACGACTGCATATTCTTTAAAAAAATTATTAACTGATCCTTCAAAAACTGCATACTGATAACCACATCTCTCTTTTTAATAGTAATGACGGTGTTTAGTAATATTAACGACTCACTTTTCAAAAACTACATATTGTTAGGTCTCTCACTTCATAGCAAAACTAAACTGACTTTCTTAAAATTATTAACTGAATGCCCCTCAAAAAACTGCCCCCCTCTATATATTTCAATTTCTGATCAAAGGGAAAAAAATATTCCAAAAATAACTGTGATTTTGGAGATAGCAATTAAATCTCACCTAGACGGTTTTAAGTCATTAACAAAAAAAAAGATTAATAATTATTTATTCTGTCTAAGCATTTCCCTTCTTTTCTTAAGATAATCTAAGATGCAGATTACACAAAAAAAAGACAGTTCGTAATCTATAAGTCCATAGAAATATGTGTAAAAAATGTGTATGTTTAAAAGCAGCTGGACTCATTCTTTCATACTCCTCTCTACATGTGTGCCTAGTTTATCTATTAATCTACTAATCACCTTTTTTTGCACCTTTCTAACCTATTTTATTTTATTTTTCTAAAAAAAAAAACAGAATTAAATAACTGAATGTATTATTTATTTAATAATAAGAAAATAATATATTAAATATCATTTATAACATTCTTTCCATTCACTACAGGTTATTAATCTGTCATCTATATATAATACTTGCGCACATAAATCTATATATAAAAGAAAAAAATATTTTTTTTAAAATTAAAGAATATATATGTGTGTGGGAATGAAAACATATGTATGTACAATATATATATATATTGTTAATAAAAATGTGTTATTTCAATAATATGTATCTCCTGATCTATTCTTTTTATCTCATGTTCTGAAAGTCTGATGTGCTTGTTACTTATGGTATGGATATTTATATGTATCATTTTTATTGATTATTCTGAATTGCATGATGCCCATAAATAACATTATCTGAAACAATTCTTAAAATATAATGTAGATATTTTCAACATATATATAGTATGTGTATATTTATATATATATATGTTATTAATAAATATAATTAACAAAAAACATCATTGCAGTCAAAACCATTTGCAAGACAGAGAAATAACATAGACATATGTATAAGACTCATTAGATTGTATTTAAATTTGTGTAGATATGTAAATTTGCTTATATCATTTTGTTTTTCATTTTTCTCATGAAGAAAATCAAAATGCAAATGATATAGTGCCTAAACAATGTTCAATTCATAAATTTAACATTTATTTGTAAGAATATCAGCAATTTTCTTGTGACATTTTGTAATTGCAAAGATAGTGTTTGCATTGTGATTTAGAAAATAAAAATTTGATTAATGTTGGTAGCAAATCTGCCAAATATATATAACTATTTTTATGTATATAGTTTAATTATTTTTTTTGATAAAGTCTTATATCTTCATATGGACTTAATGCTTTCTAATACAATATGTTATTGTCTACCAAATCAAACTTTTTGTTCATCTTTTCAGTTCACAGATTTAATGCTTTTTAATCTTCATTAAATACTTATGATGTGGATGTATTTTTAGCATGTTAAGAATACAAGCAATCCTATCATTTTTTTCTTTAAGAATTTAAATCAATCATTTTAATTTTCTCATACAAAGGAAATATTTTACAGTTTTTTTTAAGCTTGATAGAATTGCTACCATCATTAACTTTACACTTTGAGACCATTAAAAAATGAACTTTTAAGATGTCAAAATCTATTGTGACATATTTAAGAACATGACTAAATAGTTAAGGAAAATGTAGAGAGGACATCGAAATATGAGAAAATGGCTTTGCTACACAACAAGAAAGCATTTGTAAATTTTTAATTAATTTACAAATTTCTTATTTTATTTTTTACCTAATATTTTGTTTCAAAACATGTTACTGAAACTGAAGATATCGAAATTGGGATTGTAAGGAAAATAAATGGGCAGATAAATATTTATCAGATAGAATAGCAAATTAGTTATAAATGACTGTTAATGAACACATATGCAGACAAGGTAAATTTTTAAATATTCAGTTTTATTACTGCCTAGCATGCTTTCAATATATCATGTATATCATATTCATAGTTTATAGTGATATGATTGATATAAATATGATATACATAATATATCAGAAGCATATTAGGCAGTAATAAAGCTGAATATTTAAAAATCTACCTTTTCTGTGTATGTGTTCTATGAATATGATACACATGATGTATCAAAAGTATGCTGGCAATACTAAAGCTGAATATTTAAAAATCAACTTTTTCTGCTTATGTGTTCATTAACATTCAAAAGAGTTATTTAACTTGTTGGAAAATGTCAAATGAAGATAATTCAGTTTTATAATCCTAATAAATTCTCATTCTGATGAAAAAATGGCTGATTTTTTAAATTAATATACAGAATTAGAAAGGATTTGAACTCATCCATTCAAGCCCCCTTCAGTCATCCATTCTATTTTATACAACCAATACACCTGAATACAAACTGATATACATACATGTGAAAAAGATAATTGATTTCCAATTGATGAGTGCTGGTTCAGCACAAAATATGTATATTGATCATTTACCTTCTTCACATGTATGTGTTCATATGTTTTTGTTATATAAGATAGAGTGAATGACTGAAGGGAGCTTCAAAGTCTGAGTTCACATCTCTTTTAATTACATCTAGCTTAAGTATATACACTATATTTGTATTTAAATATTAAATTGGTCATATACAGAATGTATTTAAATGAAATAAACAACCTTTAAGAATTTCATCAAAGATTTTAATGAAAGAAATAAAAAGTTATTTAAAAGATGAAAACACAACAGCTAAATTTGGATTTTGAGACATAAATAAGAAGAGATATTTATTTGTTAAATTTTCAATAAAAAATTCTCAAATAGCATCTGAATGAAAGTACAGTACAATGGATGTTGGCTAACAGAAGTATATATTTAAAGATTATAATAAATTCATTAGATCATTGATTAGTAGGTGTAAGATGTTAATACAAAACTAGAGAGACAAAGGTTGCTAAGAAAGAAAGCAATATGAGTTGATATCTCTAATCTTTAGAAATTCTCCAATTAATTTTTAGAAATGGATATCTATAAGAATAGTTGTTTTGTTAAAAAGTATCAGACCAGAAACATAAGAGCACCAATTCAAGAAGAAATATTTATTCAGTAAAGAAGAAATCTGAAAATAATTAAAAACAAGCATATTAAAATAATTTAATATGTTGAAATTTTTTATAATAGCAATGAATAAAGTTAATGATAACATCAAAAAGTATTAGTTAAATGGCAACAAAGGTTATAGTAAAGAACAAAAATGTCAAAAGCCAATCTTGGTTCTTGGAAGAAAAGTTACTAAAAACAAGGATTATATGAAGAAATACAGAAAAATTCCATGAAAAAATAAAAATTATAAAAACAATAATATCAATTAAAATATGCTTTTAATGAATTTATAAAACTATTTAGCTTTAAGCATTATTAACTTTATTATTTAAATAATACATTGGGGAATGCAGTTTGAAAGTTATAATTGCAGTTTGAATGTTATGATTAATTATTTGTTAGTCTGCATTCAGAACAGCTTATATTTATTTGTTTAATAAAGTTTATTTAAACTTCTTTGTATCAATAATTTCACTCTCTTGCACCTTTATTGTTAAAAGGAAGTTGCCTTGACAACAGATTGAGATTGTTATTGATATTGTCTAAGTGTTGACTGCTTTCAATGAATTTACAATCAAAATATATATTCCAAATGAAGAAATGAGATTGTTAATTAAATTTATGAGGAAAAGATTAAATCATGAGATATATTTAAAAAAGTATAAGAAGAAATAAAGTAATTGTTGGCAAAGTTATATACAAACATTTAATTGTTAAGGATATATTAGACAACTTTAAAAAATACAATACTGTTATTAATACTTAAAAAAGATGAAAAGGAAGATATTATAAATTATTGATTTGTCAATCTTCTTTTTATTATAAGAAAAATATTTGCTAAAATAATTACAACTTCATATACTTAATAAAAATACCAAACCAGATTAAGAATGATTGTAATTCAATGAACTGCATTCAATTATTAAGAGAAGATATTAATTAATAGTTTGTATTTATAGATTACGAAAAGGATTGCACTTTATAAGCATTTCTGCTGTGATTAAAATTTGCAATATTATATTATAGCATTGGCTCAGAAATATGTTAAATTCTGAAGGATATTTTTTAAAATGCAAAAGCAATGGTCAGTTTATATAGTGAGACTAACAAAGTTAGTATTAATAAGGAATATACCAGATTGATTCCATCTTTCCAAAACTTTTTATAGCATTTTTACAAAAAAATATTTGTCGTTTAAATTGCAAAGAAAAAGGAATAAAAATAAATGTAGATTGTTATATCTTCAGATATGTTTTAACAAAAAATGCTTCAGAGTTGATGCAAAGTTTAAAAGAACTATATGATGAGAAAAGGGGTTAATTGGTGAAGTAATAATGTTCTACAACTTTTTTTCTCAAGTAATAGAAATTTATAGCAATAAATTATACATTTCTTGATCAAATAATTGATATAGATTGAAGCATAATAGAATCAACTTGAGTGGAGTGATTTAAATTAAAAAGAGTATTTACTTTAGGATGAGAAAGGGTTTTTAAAAATGTATTCTATCAGTGCTTACTTGTAGATTTGAGATTTGGACATTTAAAAGAAGAGTAAATCTGTAAACTATCCAGTGAAATCATCATCATCAATCATTATTAATCCACTGCTGGATGAAGGTCTCTCCAAGTTCAATCCATTTTCTCCGATCTTTAGCTTCTCTTCTCCACATCACTCTTGCACATTTTCTTATTTCATCCATCCATCTGGATCTCACATGTGGTCTCTTTCTGGGTCTTTTACAATCTCTTGGAATCCAATTTAATATTTCAATTGTCCATCTATTTTAATCTCTTCTAGCAATATGTCTAGCCCAACTCCACTTCAGACTTTTAATTTTTTCAACAAAGTCAGTAACACCTGTTTGTTCTCTTACCCATATATTGCATTTTCAATCTCTTCTTGTTACTCTCAACATGCATCTCTCCATACTTCTTTGAGTGGTCTGAAGTCTCTGTATTGCTCTTCTATTAAGTGTCCAAGTCTCAGATCTGTAAGTAAGAACTGGTAAAACACATTTATTAAAAACCTTCCTTTTCAAATACATAGGCATATTTCCTTTTAGTATCAAATTATATCTATCAAAAGCACTCCAAACAAGTTTAATTCTATGATTAAATTCATCCATTATGTTTCCATCTGTATTAATAATCTGACCAAGATATTTGTAACTGTTAACTTCTTCTAAATCATAATCAATCTTTATTTTTATATTTTGAGAAAATCCATTAAATATCACTTTATCTTTAGTCCTACTTTCATCTGATAATTCCTTCAACATTTCCTGCAGCTCTAAAGCATTATTTGTAAAAACAACAGCATCATCTGCAAAATCTAAATGACTTAAATAATCTCCATTTACTTTACTTTCACTCCTTTAGCTTCACATTTTAATCCACAAAATACTTCTTGCAGTTCTGCTGTAAAAAGTTTTGGAGATATGGAGTCACCCTGTCTTACACTCTTCTCAATGTTGACTTCCAGTATCATTATGTAATCTAATTGTTGCTGTTACATTTTTATAAATATTTTTTTAAAATATGACAATATCCTGGATCTATACTTTGATGGTCCAATGCTTTAATCACTGAAGAAATGTTTATAGAATCAAATGCCTTTTCATAATCTACAAATCCAAAGTATAATGGCAACTCATTCATTTGTCCTTTCTATAACTTCTCTCAATACCTGGATATGATATACTGTACTAAAACCATTTAAATTCAGCTTGTTTTCTTGGTTGGTGGAAATCCAATGTTCTCTGTAGATGAGTTTTAATTATCTTAAAAGTTAAAATATATAGAAGATAGAACAAATACATATTGCTGCCATTATTGAAAGGATTAGGATCCACTTCAAATGGATCCATTATCCAATCTGGAATATTCATTAAGGATTAAGGATCCACTCCAAATGGATCCATTATCCAATCTGGAATATTTATTTCCAAAATGTCAAAAAATTGAGTTGCCATCTCATCACAAAATTTTTAAGATGTTCTCTCTCTCTATATATATATATATTCTAACCTCCCCCCGCGCGTCCTCACCCCAAAATATATTGTTTATTATGAATATTACGGGTTCTAGCTCAGTTAACAAATAAATAAATGAAATATTCAGCATTAATTAAAATGATTACTAGCTCTAATTTTAAAATACAAATTCGATTCAATTTTTAAAATGAATTAACAAATATTTACTATTTTCATGAGACATGGAGTGACAATACGGGGAACGAGATAGACTACATTGAGACATTATCCACACGATACTACCTCAATGGCATAAGAACACTATCCCCTCTTTTTTACTATACCAAATAACTAACTCATAGTATTCTTACGACTTTCTAAGCTCTATGCACTACGATTAAAATAATAATCATATCTTAATCTTCTTTATAACAAGAATCTAGCTCAATTAAATAAAATGAAGTAAAATAAAATAAAATCTCAGGTTCAGAAATTGTATTCTAACTAATTTAAAATTACGGTAGTAAAATATGAAAAGGGAATTTTATATCATAATCTACTACACAACAACTAATAATAATAAAAATAATAATAACAATAATAATATAATATAATCTACTTTCTTCCTAAAATAAAATAAATAAATACGTACGTGGTAGTATTTTAATAATCTGACAACAGAATACGTGTGGCAACATTAGCATATAATTTAATGTAATATTGTGGCAACCGACTTATGACCAATAAATAATATAAAATTATGATCTTTTAATTTTAACATACCAATAAATTTTCAAAATTATTATAACACTTTTATGTTTACCTTTTGTGCAAAATCTATATGCCTGTTTCAATTATAAATGTATCGTGATTTCATGCATCCATGTGGAGAAATAACAACTCGGACACAAAAACTTTAGAACAAATTTAAAACAAAGTTTATTAACAACATAAATAAATTAACAATATTTTTACACTATATACATTGGATATCCCTTACTCTCATATCTCAACTTAGTTTATTAGTTTATAAAATGAAATCAAAATATTATTTACTTTTCCTAGTTGAATCTTATTTTTAAACACTTAAGAAAATACAGTATTTTTACTTGATTTATTATTATGGTTAGCTTATTACAAAATGCATTTCTTAGATGATTATCACAAACACTTTTCATCCCTAATATTATTAAAATTATATTTTTTACAGAATTTACATTCGTAGTAAAATTCTACAAAATAACAAATTTTAGTTTTATATTGGTTGTATGGAATCTTACAAAGTCAAAACATTGTTCTACATTCGGTATTAGGTTTTTATTGTTCATTATCCGATGTTTATTAATCCTAATATTCTCATTTAAGCCTTACTTCAGATGATATAATTACAACTATTAATATACCATGCACAAGTATATGTTTATTATACCTTATTGAACTATTTTCTTAATAAATATGCAATACTTATTTTCTAAATATTATTAAAAAAAAAAAATTCATTCAAATTTTATTATCACTTTTAAAATACTTGGTTTAGATTTCTTTTCAAAATCTTATATTCATTTCTGAATTAACTTTACAATGTATTATATGATTCTTTCTCTCTTTATGATATTTTGGACTTTCAATTTTAAAGTTACACAATTCTATACATTCAAGCAAATAAACTATTCTTACACAAACGATAACATATCTTCAGTTCTATTTTATTCATTATTTCTTTGAAAATATCTTTCTGACCGATGCAGATTCACAAAATAAGGATAGCGAAGATAGATGCATAGGATCAAAATACAACTAGAATATTACTCGTCATATATCTTGACAATCATGGCACAGTGAGTTAAAAGACACTATAGAGGAGTGACCTTTACCTGTCCACCAACCTCTATTATAGGAACGATGCTAAAGCTATTTCTTCAGCTTTATTATAACATCCAAAGTTTAAAGATATGCAAAAACACTGTCCAAACTATATGTGTTCAGTCATAGGGCTTAGTTAACTATACTGAAATCACACAAAACTAAATATGATCCAAATCCTTTATTTTTCCTATTTCTTAAAAAAAAAAAACCATCATCTTGGTTTCCTCTCCACTAGTACTTCCAAGTCACTATCCGATCTTATTTCTCAAGATTTTTTCTATACTGTACATCGACAAATACCTATCTGCATTACTAACAATAATAAAATTCATTTATTTTAAAACTATTCCACTGTTCTATAAGACAGCTTGCTTACTACTTTCCTCCATATATTTAGTCATACAAACTACTTAAATATCTGAATACTTTATCACATGAAAGTTCAAAAGAATCACACAATTGTTATGTTAAATTATATAATTAATATACTTTAAAAAATTGTCGTATGCATAATCCGAATTACTCCTATCTCATAATATGTTAAAAATGTTGTATAAAATGTGTACATATAATTTAAACTTTCACACTCCATTCTTAGGTCAATAGATGATCTAAAAAAAATACATTATGCATTATAAATAACTATTAAAATTACCAAACGACCTTTATCTCCTCGATCGCGTTCCGTAGGCTTCACCATCCATTTGATCCTTGTAGATATAAGATTCACATCCATACACTTTATTTTTTAAACACTATTTCTATAATTTTATCAAGTTATTATATTTAAATTTTAATATTACTAAATTTATGTTTATATGTCCCTAATCTCACATAACATTTTATTTTAAAATAAATTAGTAAAAAATATTTAAACTATATTTACTGTACTTCTTCATCAAATTTTCTTGAAAACCGTTCATATTAAAGCTAAAAAAAAATGTTTATTATTTCTTCTTCAGTCACTTAATGTTCTATTTTAAGGCAAAACAATTATTGCTCTGTTTAATAAATATTCATAGATGACAATCCTTGGTTTTTTATAATATTTAATACAATTATTAATTATGATATCAATTAATCCCGTAAAGAAAATGTCTACATATTCTCTTCTAATATTTTCTGCTAATATTTTCCCCCGCGCGACTTTTATGATGCATCTTCTCAGTACTTTGATTTAAATATTCAATAAAACTTTTCGGTTTCCATGGATCCATTTTCATTAAGTAATTTAAATTTCCATTTTCCTAATCTCTATCTTTATTAAGTGTTTTTATAATGAACACTTTATAATATTTTAATTCTTCTTAGATAAAGTTTTTTCTTTCCTTTTTTTTAAAAAAATAATGACTCTTTCCTATCATTATTCGGTAATTTTTCCTTTCTTTTAAAGTTCTGGTAACTATATACTTTGTAATGTTTCCTTTAAAAAGGACATTATTTCTCTGTTATAACTTTTACATAATTTTTTCTTTATAATATATGCATCTTAATTTTTCCATAGAGAAGAATAAAATAACTTCAGAGTAGCCTTATAAATTTGTGCGTCATAATTTTTCCTGACGGCAAATAACTTCTCTTTTAAGTTTTCCGTATAGCGTCCAAATTATATTCCTCTGAGTTATAATAATAAGTTTCTGGTTGAGCATAAATAAAGCTGTATCAAGGCACTTTACAAATATTTTTCCTTTCTCATAACTTCTATATACTGTTTTCTGTAGTATTTCCATTTTACTGTAAGGTTTTGGCTAATTCCCCCCCCTTTACTTTTATATTTTTCTCTTCCCCCCCACACCACTTCTCCCCCCTCATCCCCCCCCCCCCCCTATTTCAATTTTTTTTTTCATGTGTCATAGCATCAGCCGGGAAGCGAACCCGCTAACCGGGACAACTGCTTGTAAAGCAACTGTTGCTGACCTCTCGACCACCAATGCTTGACATATTTCTTCAATTTCAATCCAAAAAATGGTTAAAATACAGTCTCATTTTTCTTGACAAAATTGCAATATGATTATTAATATTGTAAGTATGTCATATTAAAACAACATCTATGACAATTGTAACAATTATGTTCTACTGTTCTTTTTATAACTTGTGTCTTATTTGAGGTTATGTTTGGTCATATGCTGATGAATGCATTTTTTATAGAATGGAATTTCTTCAAGAAATACAAATATTACTTCAGCAGTACAGCAAATTTAATGCAACAAGCAATAGCATATCATGTACCAAATCATCTCTGATTGACTTTTTAAGATTATAACATGATTATGGTTGTACTGATAGTTATTGGCAATGCATAATTTTTAAACATGTAAAATGACAATACCAAAAACTATGTGTTGAAATTATAATTGTAATTTTTAATTTAAGTCATAATACACACTCATATTAGCATGGAATTGATCAGAAATAGTTGCTTCTTTTATGTATGATATATGAATATTTTTTTTGATACCTTTTTCATAGCCTCCTTGAAAACTGCATGGCCTCCATTTTGGTTTTGGTTTTCCACGGCCCTCTTGAAAAAGCTATGGCTTCCATTGCGAAGCACTGATTTAGAATATCTTATATAATACTAATATGAGCAAATAATAATAATGCACTTCTATGCATTTTACATAAAGCAAATATAATACTGTACTTTATTATTCCATGCTCTAAAGTAACTGCCAGTTTTGATAGTCTAATATTCTTCTTCAGAGCTGTAATAAATACACTCTATAAATACTCTCTCATAAATTAAATACATAAAATAAATTTTTAATATATATTGCAAACTACAAAAAATTAAAATAATTTAAATTTGATTCTTTATATGAAATATATACATACTAACATAACTAAGCATTTAATTATGTTCAAAATTAATCAGCATTCAATGCTTCATATATAAACTATTCTTATAGTTTTGACATTTATGTAGTATTATATATATATATTTAAAATGTTACTTGTAAAATACTGCTATCATCATCAACAACCATTATCAATCCACTGCAGGATGAAGTTCAATCCATCTTCTTCTATCTTTAGTTTCTCTTCTCCACATCACCTCTGCACACTTTCTTATTTCATTCATCCATCTCACATGTAGATCAAAAGATTTCATGTATGATAGCTTGTATAGAAATTGTGGACTTAATCAGTGAATTAGTTAATAGCTTCATGCTCTCAAATCAAAATGCTTTAGATTTGCCTATATAATTAAAAAGTAGATCGAAAATAAGAGTGGCCGCTCTTGTCTTTTAAAGTTGTTAATCTTGTGTTAAGATTTGTAGATGTCCCTATTGTCACATCTAGGTGTATAGTCTTAAGGTTATAGTCTTAATATATATTACTTACATAAACCAACTTTGTAATGAAATTATTATTAGTTTGTAAATCTAATTTGGGAAATAAACAGATCAATAAAACTCAACACAAATAATAGTCAAAGCTTACTAATTTATTGCAGAATGTTTTTTTGATACATTGCAGTTAATTAAATAATAGAGAAAAGGTAATTCAAGATTAATTTATTTTCCAATATTACTTTAAATATATCCATGTATAAAAAACAAAAATCAACACCAAATTTAAAATCAAGTTTGACTTTTTGTTTCAGGCAGTTACATTTTTTTTTAAGTAAGTTCAGACTTTTTTGTAGATATTTAAAATTGGTGTAAAAAATATTTCTAAAATAACACACGCATACCAAATGAATGTGGATACAAAAAATCAGCATCAGAAGCAAATAATAAGCCACGTATAAGTAAGAAACATTATCATCAGCAGCTATCATTAACAGTCAATAGTCATCTTTGCTGATTAGATTTAAAAGAGATACTATAAAATCTTAGGTTAATCATTGTCAAGCCAATGTCAAATTTGAAGTATATTATAAAAGAGCAATTAACAACACTTCTTGTTGCATGTATGAATATAAACACTACAATAACTAAAATTAAACATGTATGGAAGATTCTGGAATCATTATGTTAATGCTGATCATCGCTGCTCAGAGCTATCTGGTGCCATGAACGTATACGTCAATTATGAACTAGTTATCATCATAAAATCTATAAAGTGAGTGGACTTTAAACGTGATCTTCATCACCTTTGCACCCTCTAAATAATACTGAAGAGAATTACATGGAGCCTCCTCCCCAACACATACTTTGTATACTATTAATTTGGAGCTAGTTTTGGGATAGCAGAGATCGTAGTGACTGAAAAACAGAAAATACACTATTTAAACTATGCTAGTATTAAATAACTTTGTGGGAATAACTTAAAATAATGATTAATACATTTATTGATTAATAGGAAATAAAAATAATAGTAAAAAAATGAAATGGCTAATAAATACTTTATAATACAAATACGTCATTCCAATTTTGACTATTTATAAATACTGTATCTGAAAATATTTCAATAGATTGAATAAAAAAGTAATAAATGATTTAATATGATTTAAATTGTAGATTACAAATGCACGTGATCTCAATAGATCAAATAAACACGTGTCTGCATATCTAATTTATATACAAATATTGTTATCATTAATAAACCAATAAATATTCCATTCAATATATAAATAATGATTGATTTTAGATATATGTGATTACTCACACAGATATACATACATATGGCATATTATTATATTTCAATCATGAATTCTTAATTTTCTTTTATCTATAAACTGATTTATTTATGCAATCTAATTATAGAAAATACAAATACATTAATTCAATCAAAAACTTGTATTTTCACCTGTCATTAAAATGCACATTTTATTATATTTTTGTAATTCTAAAACAAAATCTTTTATGAATGATGTAATAAAATTTAACAAAGTATACATAAAGTTGTCAAGCGTTGGTGACCTAGTGGTTAGCATGCTGCCTTCCAAGCAGCTGCCCCGGTTCGCTTCAGGTCAACGCTTTAAAGTTTTTATGATTTAGAGGTTTTTTTCTCTGGTCAATCAGTTGCTTTTTAAATTGCGGTGCTATTTCTCATTAACTAGATAATTTATTCAGTTTATTCAAAAACTGTTTGCATTTAAAACATCGGTATAATAAACATTAAACACTTTCTTGTAGGTAATAAATAGAAATAGATTTTTGTTAACACCAGTTAGTATTTGAATTAAAATATCAATATTAATATATATTTTAATAATTAGGCAATCTCTTCAGTTTGTGATTCATATGTTGGTAAAATAGATTTCATACTTGAATAGTACATATATGACAGTCTGTATTTCCAATTATATATGAAGTAGTGTAAATATAAAGTATATTGTTGGAATCTCATCATGAGGTGTTTTTTCTATAGATTGCATTATGGCATGTCCTGGTAAACATACATATAAAAAATGCTGGCAATCCTAAATTCAGCTTCAATCATTTCTGAAATTTATAGCTGGAGCAAATGGTGTATATTTCACACATATTGGACTATGAACTTCATAGAGAAATCATTCCATATTATTTTTGGGGAATTCAAATTTGACCAACAAAATTAGCAGCAATTGCCTTTCCATTTGAAACTAACTATACATTTTCTTATCTCAAACTGAACCTATTATTTATAGTAAATACAGTGAAATATATAAACAGGAGGATTAACAATAAGTAGTTTTCTTCTTGATTAATAAAAATATGATAACTAAATTACCATTATTTCGGTTTTTAATTTACATTCATCAAAAACCAAAAAAGTTAAAAAATTTCTTAATTCTTTAAGCTAAAAATGGATTATAGAATTAACTATAATTAATGTGTATTACAAAAAAAAATCCTGTATAGGCAAAAAAATCTTTATTGCCTCAAAAGTTTTCTATTTTTGTCAAAATCAGAAATAAAATATTTGCACCAAATACAATTTTTATATTAAATTTTAACCAATTTAATATGCTTTAAAAATAACAAATGTTATTACTTAATTAACATTTTATTTATTCCAGATTTTATATTTAAATAGTTTTGTATGTAAATTTTATCTGTGCCTATTTCTATTTTTTTTAAAGCTTTATATATGTGTACCATGAAATGAATATCTCATTATATATATATTTGTTTATTTGCATTAGAATGAGAGATTAATGATTATAAATAAACAATGGTATAATATTCAAGAAATAATTATTTAATTAACAAAAAGCTCTAACTATTGAGATGTTTGCGTGATGTATTAAGGGGTGGCAAACAATGACAAACTATCACCAACAATAATCAAATGTTAATCCCAGGCCATATTTTTTGCTTAGTTTTTTCCTCAACCTTCAAGCTGAAAGAACACATATCCTATTTTAGAAAGTTGCAAATTGTCACAATAATTATATTGTAATGTATATAAATTTAATTACTGGAATTATTATTCTAATTTTCCAACTTAATGCAAATATACAATTAATATGATATAATATGATTTTAATTAACAATAAAAACATTTGTAATTCAAGCTTGTATGGTTTGGCTCAGAACAGCTTGTCAGTCATGCGTTATAGCGGATTGGTTGAAATTTCATTTTCTTTTTTAAAATATGTAAAAACTATAAGGATGATGTCAACACAAATATGGGCATTTGATGCATCTTTTGATTAGCTTTTGAAAGACCTATCTTACATTGATATTGGATAAAATTTAAATTTTTTACAATTTTAAAAGTAGATGAATTTATTTTTATTTTCTGGTCAATTTATTAGTTTACATGAGGCGATAAAAGGCAGACAATCTTTATTGGCCTTATAATCATAATATAATGGACTAAAAATACACTGATAATTCAGACATGTGAATCCAAACTCTACTATTGTGAACTAGTAACAGCAGCTGGATTTGCACTGTCTTTTCTTCAGCTATATCTTCATAGTAACTCTGTATAACTCTAAAATTTTAAAAACCTCCCTATAATTTTTTTTTAAACATTTTTATACTCAGGGTGGAATTAAAAAACCCAAAATTTAAAAGCAAGTTTTCTTTATCTTGAGTGAAAAAAGTTAGACTCTTTTCAATTTACATTAATCCTTTTAAACAATGTTGTAGAATTTTTATCAAAATATGTTAGACAAGCATTAATTAAAAAAATTGTTAATCAAAATAGATAGAGGAATTTTATAATTACCAGTATGTCTATTGTAACATAAAACATGCTTGTTTTAATTTCAAAATCAGAACTAATAAAATATTAATTAGATCTTTTTAAATGCTTAATTTATAATTTAAAAAATTTTTAAATCAAAATTGTTTAATCCTTAACTGTTATTCCAGTGTGATATAGAAAATATCTATAAAAAAATTTTGTCTTGAGTTTATTTCTATTTTTTTTTCAAATTTATATACATGTATATGCACAGACACTATTATGTTGTTATATGTCACGAGGCATAAACCATCTCAATATATATGTATTGATATAACATGAAATTCTCTCAATGTTAAATATTCAAGAGATGTTACTTATTTATAAATTATTAGCATGAGAATAATTAATATATAAATTTTTTTAATGCTATTGTTTCTAATTAAGTATATTATTATTAAATGACTAGATAATCAATTGTCCAAAAATGTTGAAACATTAACAAATTTTCTTGATGTATAGTGATGTAAGCAGTTCTTTTAGATAAAGTCAAAAGTTTCATTGCAAAATGAAACGTTTGCTTAATATACAAGAGATATTTTCTTTGGATTCCAGAAAACTATGTAAGAATTGATTAAAACCAATAAGCATTAAATGATAATTCAGATAAGCTCTTGTGATCAATTTATTTAATTACCTTCAGTTGGAAGCATTGAAAAAGCATGATTCCCATTTCCTATATTTACACAAGCTGTTACAACAGTAGCAAACTCTCCAGACAGTAGTGCCACCCAGTGCAAGCCATAGTAATCAATGGACACTACATGGTTTGGGTATAAAATCCCTATCTGGTGCCTACTTATCCAATATCTTTAGACTAGTTTCTGCATTATGACTTTTATTAGTGTGGAGTCTTGGATATAAGAGCATTGCATCGAGATTTTAGGATCTAATGTAGCCCTCTAGCAGCCATCTTTTGCTTATTTAGTTAACTATAAAGTTATGAGCCCAAGATGAAAACAATAATAGTTTCAATCCAAGTTAATTCATTAATGATAAGTGTAGCTATTAGAAAACCAAACACCAAAATGTAGAGATAAATGAATTGGTTTCGATTGAAAACATTGTTGTATTTTCATCTTGAGATCATAAACTTTATAGTTAATTAAATAGGCAAAAGATGACTGATGGAGACAGTACTCTCAAATCTAAAGCTCCTCGGTGATGAAAGCTATAAGATAGAAATTAGTCTGGGGCTATTGGATGAATAGGTACTAGATGCAGATTTTCTACACAAAATTTTTAACATTCATTGATTACTATGGCTTTAACTGGATGACATTATTGTCTGAAGAGTTTACTTCCAGCTTAACTAGCATTGAATTGGTTTCAAAATGTAATTGAACATGCATATCAGACATATTATATATTTTGTTAAATCCAGCTTTTTAAAAACTTAAGTCAGATATCATTTGATATTTCTATTTTTTAATTTCACTCAGCCTATTTTTTAATATATATATATGATTCACTATATAAATCATTAATTAAAATATATTATTTATATAGTCTTAAACTTTTCTTCGTAAATGTCTAAACTGATATAACTTGCTATATTTTATATGTACATGTATATATAAACACAAACAAATATAGTATATAAACACACATATATGTTCATTCAAGTAAACATCCTTAATGTTGTATTTAATTTTTAAACTTGGTTTAACCTGATTCATTTTAAATGAAGTTGTTACTCAACCTTATTTTCTTGTATAATTAGAATGACCTTGTATATACAGTACATGTTAAAGCTCTGCCTGGAGACATAATGAGGTAACAAGAGAATAACACATCAAGCAATGACTAATATCTAAATATTATTTCTTCATCATTAAGCATTATTAAAGAACATTTTATACATTAAAATGCTTAAATTAGATTTTTCAATTTATTTTTTCCTCAATGTTTGATCTATCAATTCAATTGGTTGTGGTTTAATTATATAACTTTTCAAAGTCATGTTCAAACATCTAATCTATAAAAACAGGTTTTCACATTTCACAAAAATATTTATAATCTGATAATTTAGGCAATATTTATCTGTAATCAAGTATATTCGCTATTCTTTATTATTGTTGTAAATAAGACAATAGAATTAATAAGATAGCAATATCTAGATATGAACGTGTCTGGTAAAAAAGTTATATAATTAGATTTTATCTTAAAGTGTAAGAAAATGTAAACAAATTATCAGTATACAAAATTTAAAAATAATATATATATATTTTAAAAAGTATTTTTTCAATACGTTTGAAGTCTAATGCATTAACAAGCAAAAAAATTTTTTTTTCTTAGACCACAATTATGTTTTATTTAATTAAGTAAGTAAATTTAACTTTCAAAGATTTAAAGAATCACTTTTAATGACATTGAAAATAAAAACTCCACTTTCTGTATTATTGTTCAATTTATTTACATGTCAAAAGATGGGTATCTTTAAAACATAAGTAAGTTGGTAGCTAGAAGTTAGAAAAGAATGTATAGTAGATATAAAAAATATTCTAGAAATCTTCAACAATTTATCTTTGGAAGTTAAATTTACTTACCTAAATAAATACTATCAAATATTTGACAATCATAGATAATCATAATGATTATAATTTAAGACTAAAATTTCACTACTTAATTAATATATAACTTTAAATAAAAGTATGGGACATCCATTAATTTAAACAATATAATTTGTGACCAAACTAAATACTATTATTATTGCTTGATTCAATCAATTTAGGAATGTCCATTCTTTTATTTAAGTTTACATATAACAATTAAAATTTTGATCAAAGAAAGAAATACTTTTTAGGGCATTAGCCCTCAAATTTAATAAAAGTATTTTTTAAAAAAATATTTTAAGTATTTATTATTTTTTGTATAAATATGACAAAATTATTTAAAAGGCTGCAAGATTTTTATTTTTATAAAAGCAAGTTTTATATAAACAATCCAAAAGGAATTTAAGATTTCATCCTTCATTTCTTTTGCTTTCTATTTTAAGTAACTGTAAATGCCTCTAAAAATGTTCTCAAAATAATTTTTTCAGTGTCAACCAATAGACTCTAGTGATGAATATTTTTACTATTATAATGATCAGGGAATATCGACTCTTTACCCTATCTGCCATACAGAATGCCACTAGGCCATTTGAATCTAAAAAACTTATAATGTAGGCAGATACTTCTTGTTAAGATTTTATTTTAATATTGACCATTAGTCCATGCCTCTAGCTCAAGGAGAAGCAGAGATTTATAATCTAAATTCTTAAAACATATTTTTAATATTAAAAAAATATAATAAGCCACTGCCAATAATAATCACACAAAAACATTTATTGTCGCACATATATAAATTTGAGGAATAAATTAATCTTACTTTAATTTGTTATTATATTATACTTTAGTTAAAATCCACACATATGGACAGTTTATATAATTTTGTTTTAGAATGTTGAGCATAGACAAATTACATAGATTACACAATTTAAAACTTTTCAAAACATCTAACCTCAGACTAAAAGTTCGTAGCTAAACCAACGCTCGCTTCCTGATATACAGACACAACTAATGCAATATGAAGATGTTAGTATAAAACCACGCTGACAGGAATGTGCTCTTGCAGCATGATATTATTTAAAATAAATGATCCTTGTCCAGTACAGGAATGTGCATCTGTCTGGTGAAGGAATCATAAATATAAAACATTAAAAAAATGCTTTGTATGGAGGGAGTGGTCTTTGCTGTCTTGTTATCCCTAACCATAGAGCTAAAGGAGGTCAATGTCAAGGGAAGTACTCCACATCCATTGCAACACTATGGCTAGACCTTTGGGCCATGCATTCATTTGGAAACATTGCTCTGTATGCTAACGTGCTTCACATTACATTGATATAAACATCCATATATCCTTCTAACAGCATCGACTCAACTATTAAACAAATAATCTGAAATTAATCCCCTTAAAACTAGCATAAACTTTAATGAATCTATGCAGCCATCTACACCCAACTTAAATTTAAAATAAATATTTAACTGACAATCTTACTGATAACAAAGGCAAACATCATTATTGTTTCACAATATCTATTCAAAAAAGTTAGAAGAACAATATATTAGATATTAGAATTTTATATTACTAAAAATATATATATTTAGAATTAATTATTATCAAAAAAACAAAAAAATCTAGAAGTTAATAAATTATTTTTTGTTATTAAAATATTTCACTTACAGTTTTTACAAAAATGATTTTCTTTTTAGCCTCTAATGGCTATTTCAGTGGTAATTTCTGGTTTTTGTACCATACTCCATATACTTTCTAAGAGCTGTCTTATTAAAAATAAAATGTTTTCAAAGACAATCCCATCCCCTAGTGATATAGTTTTTAGTTTAATAATAAATCTTTTACAAAAATATTCTATTATAGTCAACAATTACTGAAAATCACATTTTTTGTGGCTCTTAGCTGCTGGGAAAATGAATCTAAAACACAAATTACCACATTCTTCATAGATTTGTCAGAACAGTAGAATGTGCAGTCAATCACAGACAAAGGTTCATAAAGATCTCTATACTGCTGACATCTCTAGGAATTTTTTAAAAAAATTATACATTAAAAATGGAAGCTTCTTAAAAGGAATCACAGCAGCCTGTCACACATGATAATTTAACATATACAATGCTTTAAAGAAATATAGAAAAGTATCAAATTGCTGCACCATTATATCACCTAAAATGTCAAATATGATAGCACTATCACAGCTTACTTTTGTGAAACACTTAAATAAAAGCAATTTCTTAAAAAATATAGACCATCTATTGCATAAGACTAAAAGTTTATCAAATCAATTTGAATACAGTTTGAAATATGACATGTGAACACCATTAAGCTGGACAAATCTGAACTATTGTGTATAAAATTTGAAGAAAAGATGTCCATTTTAATTCTGAAATCTTATATTGTCATTTATACCAATCACTTGCACAAAATTTGAAGAAAGTTTATACAGCAGAAGCAGATTAAAAATTGCTTAAAAGACTTATATTTCATTAAGACATTGATTTAAAAAAGCAAGTTTTACATCAACAATCCAAAGGAAAACTAAGATTTCATCCTTCTTTTCCCCTTTCTATTTTAATTAATTGTAAATGATCCCAAAATTTTTGGTTCAAATAAAAATAAAAGCATTTAAGTCAGTTACAAGATTTTGTTTTTATTAAGGCAGCAATTTAAAAAAGTAAGTTTAAACAATTAAAGGGATATTAATATTTCATTCTTCACTTATTTTCCCCCCCATTTTAATTAATTATAAATGTCCTTCAAATTACTTCTTCAAATCAAATGAAAGCATATGTTTAAAAAATATACCATCTACTGTGTATGGCTCAAAACTGATCAAACTGATTTGAATACAATTTAGAATTCAACCTGCCAACACTTTTAGGCTGGAAACACAAATATTCCACTGTTAAAACTAAACACATTTGGCCAGGCTAATAGAAATCAAAATTGGGAAAAATCTTAAGTAGGAGGAAACATATAAATATGTGACCTACTAAACTGTAAATGGATGGCTAGTGTAATAGACAGAAGTGTTATTAAAGCAGTTAAGAATAGTAAAATCACAAAATGGGAAGGAAATGAGACATATTCCACATCTTCACCGTTGTTATGAGGATACTTTACTGGACATTCATGGAAATAAAGTGTTAGAAGAGGAAGTAGTGAAATCATTGACTTCATCAGCATTTGCGTTCCTATCCAGGCATTTAAAAATTGTGTCACAATTATAACTATGGGCAAGTTGAAAAGAACTTAGCCATAATTGATTATTGAGAAAAATAAAAGTTATTATTATAGACTAACCAAGTTAACAATGATTAGCCTTAGACAGTTGCTTTACTATCAAAGAATGAGTTGAACTTAAAATGAATTGTCTTTGTATTATGATAGGTCTGTCTGTAAAAGTTATAATGCAGTATGTGCAGATATGTATATATTTAATTGATTGTAAATAAAGATATTTTATTTAATGCAATTTATAGTCACACAACATATACAACATATGAAAAAAATTATCTCTCATTAATTACACTCTAGAAAATTTACATATCACAATCATGCATTGGACTTAATAATATATATATATATACTGCAGATAATCTAATAAAGTGTGTGTGCATAAAAGATGTTATATCAAGATTATACACATAAAGAGATCATGTTGGCCAAGAATGCATGTAAAGAATTTATACACACACCAACTGAAGATAACTCTACAATTAGAAATCTTATTTTTTAAGAAAATTAAATGTTTTAATTTTTGTCTACTTCTATTTTATTTTATTTTTTGTTATGAATAAATAAACTCTTGTTTAAAATTTATTTTTAAACCAATAAACATCTGATGATCACCATTTCTTATGTTTGCTTTTAACTGTTATTAAAACAGGCAAATCTCTCTATACATATTGCCACTCAGTACAAGCCAGTATAATCAACGGATGCCAGAAGGCTTGTGCATAAACTAGTCTGGGGATATCGGATGAGTAGGAACTAGATGAGGATTTTATACACAAGCCTTCTGACATCCATTGATTACTCTGACTTGCACTGAGCGGCAACATGTATAGAGAGTTTTGCCTGTTTTAAATTTTATTTGTGATAATGTTTATTTATTTTAAATTTTTGATGTGACCCACATAGTATTGTAAGTAATACCTCCAGGGAATACATTATTGTCACATCCAAGAGTAGAAGAATTTGTACAGAAGTACACCAGCATATTTTAGTTAGAAAGTGGAGAAGAAATCACATTCATTATTGATCTATTAAAATTGTTGTGGTTGAACTTTTACATAAAAATGACCTCCCATTATAGGCACTGTCAATATACAATACCAGAGGCCTCCACTAGGTTTACAATCTAGAATGGCTATTTAAAAAACATCATATTAGAGTTTACTGGTCAGGATGTAAAACTATAAACATTTACACAGTCCTATACTATTACTAATAGATAGTTAAAAGTGCCTGTAAATCACAGAGAACAGAAGCATCTATTGGTAAGAGCAGATAACAGTAAACAAATGGTAGGATTGATCTAATAAACAAACAAAACAAATTTATTAGCAGATCATTTATAACATATAAAATTATATTACCCTTTATATGTTGCTATATATTTAATTTATTGTCAGCAGGTAAAAACACAAATTGCAATCTGCATAAAAGTAATAAATAAAATAAAATCAGTTTATTAAACTACACATACATGTATGCATGCACATTGGCATTAGCTATACACATATCTTTATTTTTACTAATTTATAGATAACTTATCCTAATGATTTTGAATAGCTTCAGAGATAAATTTTATAAAAGTAAATCTTAACCATTTAAAACTCAATTTTTTTTATAAAAACAAATTAATTTTTTCAAAGAAGAATTGATTTAACATTAACTTAAACTAAATCTTGATTATTTAAAATTATCTTTGTTATTTAAAACTCTTGAGAAATATTAATTAAATTAAGATTGACTTTGATTTTAACTTTTATTTTAAAAATAACTTAACTCACTTTCTCCTTATTAAATAGCACATATACACTTATCACTCTTAAGTATTCAAAAGCATAGCTCATATATACATGTCAAATTTTACACTAACAACAATGTAAGTATCATGAAATATAAATAAAATACAAAAGTTAACATTGGAAAAAAATACAGTGAATATAGAAAAGGCATTAATTAAACTACAGTTTAACTGATGTAGATAATTATTACTAGCTTGTGGTAGCTAGAGTATTTAAATTTACTATATTGTTCATAATAAGTAAAATTGTTACCTTAAGTCTGAGAAGAGATTATTTTAAATATGAAGAGATTAAATTTGTGCATGCACATTTAATTTTGAATAGATGTAAAAGTGCTCTTTGAAGTTCATTAGAAAAATATACAGGGGGTAGTGCTTAAATATTGAGTCATAATTGAATTTTCACATTTCCCAATAGAATTTGTCTTAAAACTGGTTAGCTTACATTGTTAAGAAATGTGACTGTTAGAGCTGCATGTAACTTGGCACAAGTTTAGAGTTAATTCAGACATAGGTAAAGGCACCCTACCCTAATTAGGAATTCCAAAGTTGAAAAGTTATTACAATTCTTCCCCTAAACTGTGAAAAAAATGTTGTAGCACTTTAGTTTTTTTATAACACCAAGAGATTGCATTTAAAAGCTACATTTTTGAATGCAGAAAATATTTACTATTTTCATTAATTATTGTTTATTGCATTTGGTGATGATTTTTTCAAATATGAAAATTCAACAGATATCTTCACATATTTAAATATATATATATTGCAATATGGTGTTCACAGTTGCGAATTCTAGCCATGTCAGATATTACAAGTTTCTTAAATTAAACTAGTAAAATTAAAATGGGGAAATAATAAGATTTAACTCAATTTTTTTTAAATATCAAGCAGTAACTTATTTAAACAATTTATATTTCTTAAGTGATATGATAGTTCCAATTTTTTTTAAAAAATAAAAAAGAAGGAAAAGTATAAGACCAAATAAAGAATATCATTTATTCTATCGTTTCAGTAATTTATTTGTTTTAATTTTGGGAGGAAAAGTACTAAAAGAAATTTTTTTCTCTTCAATATGTACCAATAAATGTATGTTCAATTGGGAAAATACAAAAATATTGGATAGAAAAGAAAAGATATAAAAAAGAAAATTTAAAGAAATTGCCCACATGACAATGGTAACAATCCCACAAGGCAACCTAGTATGACTATACAAAATATATGGAAACCACTAATCAACTTTGCTCTTAGGCCAAAGTGGAGAAATCAGGAAGAATAGTATATTAAATTGCCATATAATTCTATAATTAAAACCACTTCTTTTCTTTTCAAAAACTTTATTTGATGTATATATATATCCACTTATTTCCAACGTTTCGACTATCTTTACTCTATAGTCATTTTCAAGGATCTATAAAAAACATATTACATTATAAACAAACTTCACATAATAAAAACAAAATAATCAAAAACAATATAAAACATATAAACCCCATAAAATTTAAAAATAAATAAAATACATTAAAATCAATTAAATTAAAAACACAAAACATACACCACACTTACTTGACCCCCTTCTCAAAAAACTTTTCCTTTTTACATTTTCTTTTATCCAAAAAACCAATTGTTACAATAAAAAACTTATTTCCTTTTTCTTTCTTATATACTTCAAAAATGAATTTATTTCCAAAAATAATTCTTTATCCATTACTTATCCAATTCTATTTAAATTGCTACTGACTGTTGTCTTTAGCAGATGGCTGTTGGTTTGACAGTTATCTTAAAATTCAATACTCAAGAATCTAAGGGTCCAGATTTGATTTCCATGCTAGTACTGTCATTGGTCAGGTCAGCAACACCTGAAGAAGAATAGTATCTCTCAAAATATGCATATACTAACCTATGCACTATTACTAATAGTTGAAAGTATTTGGAATACTTAAATAAATTTGATGGAAATAGTCCAATATATAAATATAACTAAAACACCATCATCATAAACCTTCAGGGAAGCACTAAGTTATTAAAAAGTTTTGATTTAAACTTTTAAAAGATGATAGATATAAATATGTAAAATGTTATTTTTGCCAGATTTTTAAAAGAAAAGAAAAAAACAATTTTAATATATTTCTTTAAAAAATTTTGCTTTAATTAATGAAAGTTATTTTTTTCTCTTTATCTCTCTAGAACAACATTAATGTTGATCAAATTAAAAGATTGTGATGAGATTTTTAATTAATAAAAAAGAGAGGAAGTAACCAAATAATATTTTGTAAAAATAGATTCAAATTATCAATTAATGTGGTCAAGTATGAGATAATATATGATTGGATGGATACAGAATTGTTCCAAAAATGAGATGAGAGCATGTTAATCTAGTAGACCTCAGTATCTTGTAAGGAACAATTATTCTTGATTAAGCTGAAGAAATCTGTAGCAGCATTTATCTTGATTCATCTATTGAGGAAATTAGTAGTGGCAGTTTTTCCTGATTTAGTTGTTGAAGAAAAGCAGCAGGTCACTTGTGAAAAGAAGAGACAAATAATTTTGTTTCAAGTAAGTTTCATTTCACAGTTTTTTAAAAATAAATTTTTAAACTGTATTTGAGAAAAATCATGTTCTAAGCTTTATATAAAACTTGAATATCATTGAACCTCACCATGTAGCCTTTTCATTAAAGAAAATGTAGGAGAATAGCACTGAAATAATACGAAACAAGCATTGTTTCTAATCAAAAGCATAACTGCCTTATTATATTTTGCCTGATCTGTAAATTAATAGGTACATTATGTGAGTTAGCCAGAACTGATAATTATTAGTATATGTGTTAGCCTGACCTGCAATTTATTAGATTGAAAAAAAAAAAAGATTTAGCCTGGGTGAAACCTGAAAATATTCTATTATAAAAATGGAGAAATTTAATCATAACCATTACTCTGGAAATACGTGTTAATGGATATGTTATCATAATGGAAATTTGACTCTATAGATGAAAAAGTTAACATAACCTTTAGAAGCTCACAAAAAGAAAAACCAACATAAAGGATAATTGAAAACTATATCTACCAAAGGACTCAAAAGTAAATCTCTAGTTAAAAGGTATTTTTAAGTGCACATTATATCTACATTTATAGATATTTTAAAATAAGTAATAATTAATGAATAACTGTTAGTATTTTTTAATTAAAACATGATTTTAATCTTATTTCTTTTACAAAATTTAACAGTAGACTTTTTCATTTTCATAAGAAAAAGAAAAGAGAGTTTAGATTGCTTTAAATTTTATTTTTGAAAAGTTGTTTTATAATTTAATTATTGAAGGATAAAGTAATTTTCTGTAAAGCTAAGATTAATACATTTATGAGTACAAGTGAACTGGTTAATCATATTTGCTATATAAAATTATATTGTTTTGATAAAATGTATGAAAGATGGAATTATTATCATGTCATTTGTCAATTTTCTTAATTTATTAGTTAATGTATTAAATAACTGTTAAAAATAAATGTTAATGTATTTATTCCTCCAGTTATCTGTTCTATAATTTAGCAGTGTGTAACTGGATTTCATAACAGCATAGTGTTTTTAATCATTTATAAATTATCCTAGAAAACTTTTCAATTTAAAGCAGAGTAAGCTTATATGTTTATATTTTCTATTATTTACAGTCAATTCCTAAAATCTTGTGATCTCGATCTAGTTCTAGAACAATAATAGTTAATTTATTCACATGTAAATGTCTGTTTGTGTTTATATATTTAAATAATTCTCTGGATGGTGCAAGAGTCAAGATCACCTTTAAGATACATTCATATGCATTTTAATTTTTTTTGTTAGAGAAAATTTAGTTTATAGTTGACCTGTATATTCATAGTACCATATGATCAGAGCATCCCAGAATTTTTTATTTAAATAGATTAGCATTTAAGGATGTGCATTCAGAGGATTTATTTATATCATGTCTTAAGCCTGGCATTGACTATTGACTCTTTTAAATCCACTTATAATGATTGACTGTTACTCTTTATAAATATAAATATAATTATTAGTATTATTATTTACTTTTTACTCCAATGCTGATCTTATTTGCTCCTTTTATATTTATTTCTTTATATTTGATGATGATTACTGAGTGGGAATGATGATGATTGCCATCACCCATGTTCCTCTACTTTTATACTATTTAAAATTGGTTTCCAAGGAAGGGCCCAATGATGATCATGCTCTGATGAACACTATACAAAATTGCCACATTAACTTTAAGCTCAAATAAAATTACACCTGAGAATGAAAACTATTTTAATGCATAGTTAATAAAAAATATTACTGTGAAATATGTGACAAAAGTATAGATGATGATTTGATGATTAAATTATCTAATTATAAATTATAATAATAGTGATATTAATATATGTAATATACCAGACAGTCACCAATGTATCTAACACATAAGAGCACCACTAGGCTTTTATTATCCTAGAAAATGTATTTTCATGGTTAGATATATATATATATATTAACAGGATAGATCTGACTGCTCATAGATGTAAATTTAAATACCACCAGTAGTGAGGTAGAGATTCTTATCTAGAAAAACAATTGGGAGGCAGATACCAGCAACAAATGCCAGACAATTAATTGTTCATAATATATTTATTTTACAAAGAAAATTATATAGGAACAAATACTTAAATACATATCAAAATCAAAAAAAATAACATTAAAAAATACATTATACTGAAAAGGATGTATTCAGGTATAATTATTATTGAGACACATCATTCTTATATGTTTGAGTTGCTTTATTATTTTTACAGAGATAATCATTTCAATACAATATAAGATTCGACAAGGATGACATAATAAAATACAAAAAAAAAAAAAAAACTTCTTTAAATGGGAATTTTATTAGTGTATACATTCTAACTAATTTTTACTCTTACTTATACTTTTGCTGATTCTTATTAATTCTTAAGTCTATACAAAATTGATTTTCCTTACAACACAAATGCAGTGCGATGGAACCTCAAGCGACAAGAAATAACATATAACAATATAATAAATTCTAAAGAATTAGAATTATACATCAAATTATTATTAGAATACATAAGAACCTGTTACTTAGCTTGACCTATGCAATGGTACTCTATCTGTAGTTCAAGCTACTTACAATTTAAAAGTACCACCATAAGACTGGTAGCAATGTACTTAACTATGGTTCAGAAGCATTTGCTGAAACAACGATAACTATGAAAATAAAACAAGATTCTTAATGCTAAATAAATGTTTATCCAGTGGATTACAAACAGTCTGTCTCTATGCACACATACATCCCATAGCAAAACACTTCTTATATACATGAATGCTATGATAATATTATAAGCTTAAATAAATTTTCTTCCAAGAATCTATCATACATGCATATAAATATATATATTGTACGCACACATATATGTGAAATAATGAATCATCACTTGAAAATTTAATTAATAACAAATATTTTGAAATAACAATTTATTGATATTCTCTCTTTTCTTTATTTAACAATAATTTTTCCAACTACAAAATTGCTAATTAAAATAATAAGGAAAAAAAAAGTTAATCATTATAACATGTTTCTTCTCAATGTTACAACTTTAAAAAACCCCTTTCATTGATACTTAGTTATACCTTAGCTTAATCACAAAATCAAACAAAGCAAGACTTTTTACACAAAGGAATTACTGAGTATATAACTTACCTTGTATATTAATATATAGGGTATATGAGCACAGACTTTCACACAACCCACCACTCTCCACACTATCTCATAACACTGATACCCTTTAACACATATATGTTGGAAAGATAAATAATCACCAATATATGTATTTTATGCTAAACCAGCAATCATCAGTTGGTCCAGATTACCATCTCTACACATATATGCTATAAGTGCTCACATATATATTAAGATAGCCAAACCTCATACTTTAATGGACAGGCTTCAATCTAATAATGCAAAACAAATTACATAAACTTAGCTTGAATTTAAACTATTAATGCTGCATATATATTTGATAATAAAAAAACAAAATACTATTAATATTGACTTACTGAGTTATGATAAAAGGTTCACATTACTTTACTATAAGTCCATGAGGAGTAGTATACATTTTATTTCTCTATAAATTCTGAAATGAGTATGTACTCTTTGTAGATAGTTCATCATGATTCTCAATGCTGGTATGTTGAGATTTGTTCATCGTGAAGTTGGCATTTGGTCAGTGCAGGCAGTCTGTTTTCAAATGAGTTAGCTTCATGTGAAGATTATTGCTTTCAGAAAGAAGTTCCTTTTAAAAGCTTATCAATGCATATTGTATACCCAGAATGCTGAAATAGGCCTTTCGTTCATTTTTAGTTAATTTAGTTACAACTGTCTGAATAACATGGATGATGGATTTTCAGGATGTCTTAATGAAATAAACAAGAGGTCATTGCCTTCTTATTCTTTTGCCACCAATAATAATTAAACTCTGGAGGCTTTTATAGGGCTCCTACCACTGATCTCCTTTAAATTTATAGAATCTTCACCACTCTGCAACAATTTCCCAAAATAGTTTCAGATAAGCCAGCATTTTTGCATTATAAATATCAAATTCTGATATAATTAATTTGCATTAACAAATTCCTTTATGACAATGTCCAATGCAAATAAATTGCCTATTTCTTAGATTCAGTATCCTTAAATAGATTCAAACCAATTTATTTAGAGTAAGCATTGAGTTTTTGTAAATTTTATACAATTTTAGTGAAAGATAAGAAAAATAGTTACAAAATTTGTTTCTCTCCTAATTAATATTATATCAATTAAATCTTTAATTAATCAAAATTAAATAGTTTACAATCAGTGTGTGTGTGATACATGTTATATCATTATTACAAATTACTTAAATAGTAAGTGAAATATAAAATTATTCAAATTTTAACATTAACCAAACAACATCAAAAAATAATTTGGAGACCTGATTAAGCATCTCAATAGAAAGTTTATATTTAAAGTATAACAGAAAAATAAAGTAGGCTTTTGGAGATTGGATTGAACTTTTGATAGTTGGAGTTTATTTGGCTGTACTTTAAATATTGGTAATGGTTAAAGGATTTTGTCATTGGCTTGAGGATGCAATGTTTTTATGCAACTCCATGAAATGTTCTATATCTACACTATTTGATATTTCCAGTTGTTTAGTATAGACAGTTAACATAGTCCTGAGCCATAATCCTCAGCCTCTCAGTTTCAAAGAAAATGAAGGAGTTTTGTATTTACCAACTTCTAAGACACAAATATGTACTTAAAATAAAATAACTAATATAGTAGTAAATAAGGAAATTTCACAAATGCATGAGAGGATAGAATTGGAGAATAAAGCAAGGGAAATAAATTAGTCTAGACAAAAAAAGTCAGATAATGAGATAGTCTGATTTAAAGAAGGATTAAAGGTAATAATAATAGTAATATTACCTAATAGTGAAAGATTGCATGGAAGGAGATGAGATGAGGCTTATTTTATGAGATATACTTAAAAAAAAATTACATTATTTTGAAGAAACAAGATAATCAAATATTACTTTACAATCATTGTAAAAATAATTTAATACAGCTTTAAGATTAAAACTAATTAAAAACTTAAAATAATAAAAAATGAACTGTTCATCTCCATTTCATTGACTCATCATTTTAAGGAAGAACTATTATAATATTGTAGGCTATGATAGGATTTAATTTTATCAGTTTTTTTATAATATCAAGCAGTAACTTATTTTAAAGTTTTACATTTCTTAAATGATGATAATTCCAAACATTTTTTAAAATAGTAATGTGAATATTTATAATTTGTTAAGATGTATTTGTAAAAAAGAGAGAAAAGTATAAGGTAAAATAAATATTTTTTTGTTCTCTCTCTTCAGTAATTTTATTAAATAGTTTTAATTTTAGAAGCAGATACTAGGAGAGAAAAAAGTTATCTTTGGTAAATTCTTGAAAAGTTTTAATTTTAATTTTTAAAAGTTGGTGAAAGATATAAATAAACAAAATTTTATTTTTATCAGATTTTTTTAAATGAAAAAAAAAAGTTTTGACATTTTTTGTTAAGAAATTTTGCTTTAATTAAAGTTTTTTATTTCTTTACCTCTCTCAAACAAAAAGTAATGTTGTTCAAACAAAAAGTAATTAAAAGATCTTGTTTTTGGCACAAGAGAAAAACAACTATAGTGGAATATTTTTAATAAATAAAGGAGAGGGAAATAACCACATAACCATTTGTAAAAATAGTTGTAACTGGGTAGGATTTACAGTGGTCATGTATGAGATAAGATGTAATTTGATGAACACAGGATTTGTTTCAAAAATAAGTTAGAGAGCAGGTTAAGCTAATAAATCTGTGTCTTGTGGGGATCAATCATTCTTGATCAAGCTGTTTCAAAAACAAGTAGTAGCATTTTCCCTTATTCAGCTGTTGAGGAAAACAAAAGCAATATCTCAGCTGTGAAGAGAAATCTCAATTCTCATCTTACTAGTTTTAAAAAAGATTTTTAAAATGGATTTGAAGAAAACTTATGCTAAGTTTTGCTAGAAGCCGAGCATCCTTAAACCCCACCATATACTGTTTATTAAAGAAAATGTAAAATAACCCTGAAGTAATCTGCAACAAGTCATTTCTATCCAAAAGCATGGCTGTCTCATTGTGCTTTAGCCTTATGTGTTAGTCTGACCTGAAAATTATTTAAAGTCATTGTGTGCATTATCCGGACTTGCAATTTATTAGATTAAAAATTGATAGGTTGAGCCTGGGTGAAATCTAAAAATGTATTGTAAAAATGGAAATTTACTGTACCCTGGAAATATATGGCTAATGGATAAACTATGATAGTGGAAATTTGACTTTACATGTGAAAAAGTTAATGTAATTCCTAGAAGCTCATGAAAAGGAGAAACGAAAATTACATATACCAAAGGACTCAAAAGTAAATAGCTGGTTAAAAGATATTTTTAATGTGCACATTATATCTACATTTATAGATGAATTTTTAAATATGCAATAATTAATGATAATGAATAATTGTTAGTATTTTTTATGGAAACATGTTTAATTTTACCCCCTCCCCCTCCAAATGTAGCTGTATTGGATCTTTCATTTTTATAAGAAAAAAAAAGAGAATTTAATTCAACTTTTTTATCTTTGAAGTTGTTTTATAATTTAACTATTGATGGGAAAAATAAAGCAGTGTAAAGTTGAGGTTAATTATTTTATGAGTATGAGTTAATAATTGATATAATCATATTTTCTATATGAAATTACATTTTTGATAAACTGTATGAAAGTTGAAATTATGTCATTTGTCAATTTTCTTAATTATTTATTTAATTTGTTAAATAATTGTTAAAGAGTGTTAATGTTTGTATTCCTTCAGCTATCTGTTCTATGATTTGGCAGTTTGTGACTGAACTTCATAATAGCATAGTCTTTTAGGCATTTGTAAATGATCCACCTAAAAGATGTTCAAATTAAAGTAGAAAAACTTATATGTTCAGGAAATAATGCTTAAGTTATCTGTGGGAGTTTATGTTTGTCTGGATATCCAGATAATTCTCTGGATGATGCAAAGGTCAAGATCAAATTTAAACTTCATTCACTGCATTAATTTTTTTGTTAGAGAAAATTTGTCTTGTAGATGGCCTATACACTCATTACCATATTGGAGCATTAATGGAGATCATGATGTATGTTTTGCAATATTTTATTATAAGATACACATACAAGAGATTGGTGTATATCATGCCCTAAGTTTGGTATTGACTATTGATTATTCTTGCATATTGGTGGTGAAGCAACTTATAAGTATAATTATTGATATAACTATTTATTTGTTATTCCAGTGCTAATCTCATGCTCCTTATATATTTATTCCCTTATATTTGCATTTTACTGACCAATAGACATGATGATGCTTTGTCATTTCTAGCATGTTATTCTTTTATAACATTACATTTTTAATGTAATTAAAACAAGCCAGTAATTATTTTTACTCACCCACTACAGAATTTCTTAGATTAAAAAAAAATGCTTACTTTCATGATAACTACATTTATCTTAATCTCTAAAAAATATATTCGATATTCGAATGAAATTTTAAAACATTTGGAAAATATTGAACAAAAAAATTTATTTTACTATTGTGATAAACTATTTTATATCAAGATTTTATTAATTCAACATTGTTTAAAATAATTTTTTTTTCTATAGTATTACTTTTAAACAAGTTTATTTAGCTTAAATAAATTAATTTAGTTTTTTTTTTTAAAAAAAAAAAAACTATATCAAAATAAAAAATAAAACAACTATATATTTTTTGAATAGACATATCTTTACCTGTGTGTGTGTGTGCTATAATATAGAAACCTAGTTTTAATAATAAAATCTAAAAGTAGTTATTAAAATTTGATTCCAACTCATGATTATCAACTACTTTTATTTTCCAAATATAAATTGAAATAGGCAATCTATTATTTTGTTCTGAATAAACAAACTCTTGTTTAAGTTTTATTTGTTGTAAATAATACTTACTGGGAATACAGAAGATTAGTATAGTCAATGGTAGAGGAATTTATAAAATACACCAGTAAGTACATCAAGTTAGAAAGTGAAAAGAAATTGATTCATTATTGATGTCTATGCAGAAAACATTGTGACTGAATGTTTGAAAAATGTATTGAAGAATAATTCTATATGTGAATTTGATGAAAACAACACAACAGGTAGGCACACTTACGTAGAACATATAAAGAGGTATAGACAATGGCAAGTTAAAGGTAGCAACACTTGTGACTGTAAGGGAAATAGGTCCTGCAAATAGCAAACTGATTGTCCCAAAAGTAGCATATCTGGAATTAAAATACAAGTTGAACATCTATTTTAAACACATGATGTTGAAATTGGTTGCATGCTTAAGATTTAAAAATAGAAGTCAACTCCCATGTGAGAAATGCCAAGATTATGACACAACATTAAGAACATTAGCTAAAGAGTGTACCTTTAATGCCAAGCTACATGTACCCTGACTAAATATTATGGGGAATGATTGACAATAAGCTAAGGCAAATTCTTCTGAGTCAGAGTTGACATACAAACATACAATTGAGAAATTTAATGCCCAAAAAGTAATCATAGAAAATGTTGTGGAATTGCAAAACACTAAAGACAGGCCAAAATTTCCAATGTCAATAAACAAAATGGAAACAGAAACTTTAAACCATTGAAGTCCAAATAAAGTCAACATATGTTATTGCTGTGGAGAAAAGGGTTATTTGGAGAAAAGTTTTAGATTTAAAAAGTCCTTGTCATGCTTGCAGTATAATTAGATACTTCTTATATTTTTGTTGCAATAAAGAAAACATTTGCAAAACTGGCTTTCATTTAGATTCTAAACTTTGAGAAGTATCAAAAACATTAATATTAAAAAATAAATGAAGCAGATAACAATCAAATTTTTCTTAATGTATATAAACATGAGCAAAAAATTAGTATGGCGATAGATACTGGCATAGGAATGTCATTAATATCACAGAGTGATTGAACAAAAATAGTTTTGAAATGTAAAATAATATTTCCATTTGAGGAAACTGATGTGGTAGCTAATAAAGTAAATGGTAACAGCATAGAGATACATGGAAAAGGAACTAAACCTGTTAAGGTAAAATCTAGAGAAAGATTTTATCTCTTTATATTGTGAAGCATGGGAAGAAATTGATTCAAACCTTTGGGAATTAAATCTGGTAAAGAAATTGCCACACACCAGACACACTGTCAAGATTATCAGATACATATGGTATTGAGCATAAAATTACAGAGGTCAACTATATAGAGACTCCATTGAAAATAATGTTAAGTAGTACTATAGCAACTAAATGAACTAAAAGGGATGCTGGTTATCAAACATTAGAGAAATGTTTTAAGCATAGTTGGCTTAAAAGTTGACCTAAATATATAAAACCTATATGAAATATACTCAAAAGCCTGTCAATGTGCAACAGCTGTATCCTAATGATGAATCTTGTGCTTATAACTGAAAGCAGAAAACAACTATTGGCTTATTTCATAAAGATCATCTAGGAATAGTGAGAATGATAGAATTAGCATGGTCATGCATGGCTAAATATGAAATGAGAAATTTTGTAGACAGTTAAACATTGTAGGAACTTCCCATCCACCACTAAGTTTCTTCTATGAACAAGTGGATATATATACAAGAAATAAAGTTTTTATAAAGAAAAGAGGAAAATGAGACTTTTAATTGTTTGAAGTCGTTTAATTATAGAATTATTATGATAATTAGATTGTTCATCTAAAGCAATGAGACTATACGTGAATCATGCTGGACCATTGATTAGCTAGATTCTTCTTTTATAGTTATATTCTTGTACCCTATATGAAAATACCAAATTATCAAAAGTGCAAGTGCGAATTATACTATTAAAGCTTTGAATGTCAAGGATACTTTGAAATTATGGTGTCTTATAATGCAACTGGTTTCATGGCTATTGTCATTGTATCACCCTAAATGAAATGACCTGGCTGAAAAGACAGTAAAGCAATTAAAGACTATATTAAATAAAACCTCTTATGAAGATATCATTGAAGCCTTGACAGATGCAATATTTTGTCAGCATTTAGACACCAATTGAAATGCTAATGCATCAAAAGCTTTGAACACAGTGCCTAATAAGAACATGATCAAACAAGACCATTTTGATAGCAAAAAGTCAATGTTGATATGGGTGAAACAAAAATGGCTTCTTGAAGTGATAGTAAAGATTATATCAAAACAATTTTAATTTACTTGTGTAATGAAAAACAAATGAGAAGACATGTTAATCATTTGAGAATTCATTAGAACCAGTAAATCTTTCAAAAACCAAATTTATTGTACATTTAGACCAAAGAAATACTGACCAAAAAGTACAAAACAAGTAAATGATTATGAAATAGCATGCAAAAAAGAAAAAAAAAAGAAGAATATATTTGAGTTAATGTTTGCACAGGAAACATTTGTGACTTGTTTGTTGTTCCAAAAATAGACCATAGAAACCCAATTTGTCTAAAGTTCATAGCAGGGAAGATTAAAATGAGATGCTGTTAGTAGGTAGTATTAATACCCATGTTTCAGTTTTATGAAATGATGAAAAGCAACAGCCACCCAATAAACAGCAAAGTTGCGGGGAGCTCTATCCAATTGCAATGGGTCCCAGGTTTGTGCAGCTGTGAAGGGGTCAGCATTGCGCATATCTCTATCCTTTTCCTTGTTTAGAATTTGGCAAAATACTGTGAATATATTATTCAAGGTCTCAGCCTGGAACACCAGCTTACAGCGCAATGCCCAGATGGAAAAGTTAATTATGGCCGAAAGCCGGATCTCAGAGAATATGCCCTTTTCAATTGCTGTCTTGAGGTTCATTTTGATTTGATTTCTTGTCATGTTTTGTTGAAAATGAATTCTTAAATTGTTCAAAGCTGTGCATTCGAAGAGGAAGTGATCGGTAGTCTCTTCCTGTCTTTGACACAATGTGCAATTAGGGTCAATATCTTGCCCCTTTTTATAGTGGAGGAAGGCATTTGTTGGGAAGGCATGCAGGTTCGATTTCAACAGGAGGTCCATGATTTTTGGCAGCAACTTCCAGAGCTTGATCATCCTTATCATTCGAGGGATGTTGATTGAAAGGCAGCTGGGGATCCTGTTTTTGATGGTCAAGAAGATTGAACACTTTCCAATACACAAGTTTTCTTTGAAATAGGGTTGATGTTGGTTGAATGTTATCAAAGATAAAGTTGATCTGCTGTTGAAAGAGCAAGGCACGTCCTCTGGGGGGTGGCCGATCAGTAGGTTGAATGTCCTTTTTCGGAAGTGGGCATTGAGCATGTTCATTTTCCTTGAAGATGTTGTAGAGTACATTATAGGTGCGTTGTAAGTTAAATATAGTTAATGAATGTAGTGAGAGACCATTTAAAGTTTTGGGCTTTTGGAGGATTCTCAAGCTAATTACGGGTGATCGGCCCGCCCAACACAGTTTTCTACAGGCAGTTTCTACTTTGTTGATGAATACCTTGGTGGGGATGAACCCTGCCAAATAGTATATTATTTTTGGAAGAATGAGAGCATTTAAAAGGGCTACTTTCCCAAATAGGGAAAGGTATATTTTTGACAAAGATGCGATTGTGGTTTCAATTTTCTCTAATAATGAGTCCTGTATCTCTTTACACATCACCGTGGGTGTTTTTGATAGGTGAAATCCTAGAAATTTCTGTGGCACTACTTCAAATCCACCAGAGATCTTCTGGCCAGTAAGAATTGACCAAGTAGCTGATTTTTTTGGGTTGACAAGGAGACCAGATAATTTGGCATGGTGATCAAGAATTTGTTTTAGCTTACCCAGTTCATCATGGGATGAAAGAAACACAACTACATCATCCATATAGGAGATGTGAATGATGTTCTCATTAAGTAGCGGAACAGCGATACCAGAAAACGTGGCCTCGATGTTCAACAGAAGTGCACTCAGGGAAGAACCTTGGGGGATGGAGATGTAGGGCATAAAACCTGGGGCAATGCGACCATTTAGGGATAAGAACACTTCCCGATTGTAAAGGTTCTCAATCATTTGAATGTATACAGGTGGTACATTTAGCTGTTCCAGAACACTGAGAAGAACATCAATTCTCATGGAGTCGAATGCCCCAGCTATATCAAGTTGGACTGCAATGGGCCGGGACTTCCTTTGTCTCCGCACATGATCGACCAGAAGTCTGAAGTGGCTGACAGTGTCGGATGTTGAAGTGCTTTTTTTTGCAAATTGATAGCGCGAAAGTTGTTTGATTATGTTATATTGAATCTTGTCTTTAATGATGCTTTCGATGATCTTTGTCAATAGAGGAATCATAGAGATAGGATGCAGGTTATTAAGATCTTTGTGCATCACGCTTCTTTAAAAAGGGTACCATGGAGATGGGACATAGGTTTATTAGGTGATGAGTTCCAGTGGCGATGAGGTCTATCATTCCGTGGATTACTGGGATAGTAAAAGCTCTTAGGTGTAAAAGTAGAAATCTGGGAATTCCATGCATGCCAGGATGGACACTTTCTGGGAGTGATTGCAGTTTGTCAAGAATATCACCATCTATGATGTTATGTTCTATAGGGTTGTTAGTAACAAAAACTCTACGGATGTTAGTGACACCAATAGGTTGTAATTTTCTTTTGTAAAAGTCTCTTATTTTGGAAAGCATGGAGGCTGATATATTGTTTATTGTGTATCTTGATCGATGAGGGTGCCTTGTTTTGTTGGTTGGATCCTAGGGCCCATCTGATGTAACCTCGAGTCCAGCAGTGTTGATATGCTAAGTAACTGCGCGCTCGTTTAATTGATAGGTATTCGGCCAGGGATTGTTGGGTAGCTTTGTATTGTAGTTTAAGGCGAGTAATTTCTTGGATATTTTACCTTTGTATGGGCAAATTTTTAAGTGTGTCGGCTATCTTGTCCAATTGACTTAGTAATTTAAGGGGACCTTTATTATGTTGAAGCATTTACGAATATGTGATTGTAGAATATTTATGAAGTTATTCCATTTATCACATGGTGAAAGTGTGTTTATATTAGTGGAGTTGAATGATATGTAAATCTGAGAGATGAGTTGTATAGTGGCAGATTCCTTTGTGAGGATCCTCATTGTTCGTGGAATGTTGCCATATGAATGTGTGTTATCCACAATTCTGATAAGACCTCTAGTGCCATGTCGTACATAAAGACAACAGGCCACAGGTTAGTTTCAATGAAGGGAGAAGTGAAGGAGAGAAGTATAAAAGATCAATGAGGGACTTAAACCGTGATGAATAGAATGAGAAGGCAGCCACATCAAAAAGCTGTCTTCCACTTGT